>LWCB01006911.1:0-10412 GCA_001630525.1 Coelastrella sp. M60 | reverse complement strand
GTAGCTTTGCTGGTCACGGTAGTTTCTCTACGAACTGTGCAGTCACGACTGTCAATTGCCCTGGGGAGCAGACAAGCAACAGCACATACCAGCAGGCATGCGATTGCTGCGGCTGTACAACCTGGTGTACAACTTGGTCCAGCACTGACACTCACCTATACCATGCCGTACAGGTTTCGGATGTTCTAGTGTTTGTGCTGGAACCTCTTCTTCTTTCTTTTTGCCGCCTTTTTTCACTGGTTCTGTTGGTGCTGGTGGTGGTAAACCTATCATCTTGTACTGTCCCTCATAGGTCTCACCAGTTTTGTAGTAGAATTTGCCCGTGGATAGCTGATCGGACGACTGCAACAACATCAACATGGTGATTTGCAACCTTTACAGCCATCTGAAGCCGGTATTGGCAACCATTCTACTGCAGTACCTGAGCTGCCATGGATGCTGTGCTGGCTACAGCTTCTAGCTGACTTGCTGGCATGTTGATTCGATTGGTACTATTCTGTGCTAGGTGCTGAGTCGATACGTATAGTCGAATTTGGTCAACCTTCTAGTATCAGTACGAGACTCGCCAAAGCCCACAAAACTCGCTACGAGCACGGAATAGCAACAGAAAGTCAAAATCGTGGTAGTCGTATTGTGAGTATGCTAATGCAAGATGCTGTCCTTGTTGAGTGTCAGTTGATGAAGCGATCCAACGTCCGCGGCGGGCTTATGGACCCGCAATGCACCCGCAGCAACAAGAACCCGCGATGCACAGGTTGGCTGATGAGTGAAGCTTTTAAAGACAACTGATAGACGTCTGCGGTACCTTGCACCATCGTGCAGCCGTTACATCAGACACATTAACCAACACAGCAACTCTGTACAACAGACAATTATGGCCCAACCCTTGCTTTGCCTCCCAGCTATTGAGAACGAGCTCCAAGTACTGACCCAAATTCAGTAGTATGCCAGGTTGATTGAGAGCGGCACCAAGAACGGCTCCATGACAAGCCGCGTCAGGAAGTAGAACACAACCCCCAAAGC
Source organism: Coelastrella sp. M60 (assembly GCA_001630525.1). NCBI lineage: Eukaryota > Viridiplantae > Chlorophyta > Chlorophyceae > Sphaeropleales > Scenedesmaceae > Coelastrella > Coelastrella sp. M60. The sequence continues at coordinate 9,389 of LWCB01006911.1, read as the reverse complement.
TATGCTGACAGGCAGGGCTGGAAGTGCCTTCCGATATAGCGCCAGCAGCATCAAGGTAATCCCCAACCCAGATATCACCGCTATGTACGAAGCATACACTGCAGGCGGCAGATGAAGATACCAAACAAGTCAAGGTTCATCATGCACCCTGCTGCAAAAGCTTTATAAGGTTGCAGTGCATTCATGCCATGGAGACCATAAACAGAGATGCAACTCCCGTGTCTTGGTGTTTGAGTGCGGATAAGACACGTTTCATTTCCACACTTGCTGTATAAAGTGTCAGATGTGCCTTCAGACAACACTGAGGCAATTGTGGACAAACTTCCGCTCACCTGTCATCATGTCGTACATGGCAGCTCTCCCCACCAACATACTGTAGAAGATGAAGTCACCAAGTCCCAGCTTGATGCCATCAGGCATGTCCATGTCTTCCTCCATCTCAACCAACTGATCCACAGCAGCTCCACTGCCAGCATCACCGTCAGCAGGAAGAGCAGCTGCTACTTCCACTGCAAGTTGTTGGCGGCTGCTGTGTTCATCTGCCAAGTGGGCTTGTGTCACAGACCTACGCGGCACAGTGTTGCGCTCAGAACTCAAACGGTTCCATCAAACATAATCTGCGTACATACACTAGTTGCCCTGTTGCTGATGAGTGGCACCAATCATTTCACAGGCACCAGTTGAAGGTCATGCATACTGAAGACATTTCCACAAGATGCGAGTTGCGTGAACATGGACAGCACAATGTGCTGAACACCCCTTTGGCAGATAGGAAGTGCAGCCCACCCCCCTCTTCGCCCTCTCCACTCCCACAGCTTGAAGCTGGACACCAGCTCTGAGACAACTGTTGTTCTCAAATTGCATTGGGCAGATGGCTTGTTTATCCTGCACATACCATACCACCCACCTGCTGCTGCAGCTGCCAGTGGTGCTTCCTGAATCCAAGAGGTGACCCTCATTGTTTCTTGCTTGACTCAGTCCTCGGCCACCAGCAACTGGCCCTGCGCCAACTCCACTGCTCAACATACCCTGCACCCTTGCCCCCTTTTGACTGACGGTGCTTCCACCAACACCTATAACCCTCTGCTCATGGCTGTGTTGAGCACCTGTCACTTCTGCTGAACACCCAGCTGCTGGTAAAGCAGTCTGCAACAGCACCTGCACTTGCTGTTGCTGTATGCCTTGATCACCTCCTTCAACCCCTTCAGCGAGGGGCACTGCTGTGTTGTATCGTCTGCTGGCGCTGCTGCTGCTTGAATTGGCATTGGCCCCTCCTCCAACTGCTAGCTCTTGAAGACACTCTTCTGAGCTGTGCGGCTGACCCGCCAACAATGCAACGTGGCTGGCACCAGGGCTATGTGATCCATCAGTCATGCTTATCCCTGCCAACCCTACTGCTGCAGCTGCTGTACCAGTGACTCCAGCAGAGGCAGCTGCACCCGAAGACGACCCCTGCTGATGCTGCTGGTCTCTGCGCCACATGCCACGCTGATATGGTCGGCCAACAGGTCGAGACTCGTATATCAAGGCTGGCAGATCTTGCTGACGTTCTATTGCTAGCTCTACCAAGATCTGCAGAGTGACAGACACAAATCTTGCTCCCAGCAAATCGATCCAACGCTCTGCAAATGACCAACATGTCCAATTTACAGCGGCAACACAGATCAGCACATTACTGCCACTACTTGCATCTGATGCTGAGCCAGTACTTTGTGCCACAACACTTGGCAAATGTCACCACTAAGTGCTAGCTTATGCAAGGCCCTTCTCTGACTAGATCTTACTCCTGCCTGCATATCACACATAGTAATGACGCCAGAACAGGCCAATCACCTTTAGTGGTCCTCCAGGCATAAGTACTGCTGCCAAGTCGTACAGCGCCATGATCACGAGCAGCACCCAGCTTGTCCACTCAGGTATGTGAGTGAAGATGTATGCCACACAGATACCGACCCAGACAGTGTAACACTGCTTCAGGAGCAGAGGAACTGGCATGAAGAACAAGCTCAGTATACCAACCACCTGCAATATCACCAAGAGCAAGAAGCTTCAACAGTAGACCAGCAGAGTGATTAGCAACAGGGTCGACTTGCAGAAGCACAGTTCTGCGTGTGGTGCATTGCTGGCAAATGGCTCATGCTGCCAGCAGTCAGGGATGATGCCCTAGCGCAACTTACCGAGAAGTTAAACAAGAGAAAAGCAAGGGAAAAGAGGTCCACATGCAGTCCTATGATCCTGAGCAGCTCAATCACGAGTGCCCCAGTGAAGAAAAAGAAGATGTTCATCATGGCAAAGCCCATGTAGCCATAGATAACCTTGTAACACTGCAGCACAGCACAATGCACAGCAGCAGACAGTGGTGTGGTATTGCATGAATGCTGTTGACCAAATGTACAGCTACAATACTGCCATAGCTCAAGGCGAGACATTGCCAAACCGCTGCCTGCTTGATGCTGGCAGCCTTGCTGCAGGTTCAGGGTCCTGCTTGGTCACCATAGAGGAATGCGTCCGACCCCAAGGCAGCATCTACTGTAGCTGACACAGGCAGGACCGCCTTTCACTACTCGCACAGACATGTGTAGCAGCTACTGCTATGCAGAAACCTGCCCCAGCAGATTGAGCATACTGCCTGCTGTGCAACTGCTTACCCCCCATTTGAAGAGAAGGAACAGGATGAAAGTCATACCAGCAATGACTGCCATGAATATGATGGCATTCAACAATGCACCACCCAACTTTTGACCAGCGGAGTCAGTATCCTGCATGCAGATAGCACAAGACCGCCAACATGAAAGCAGTTGCAAGGGCAGCTGATGCTACGCCTGACGAAAACGCTGTATGCTTTGCAACGGAACAGATGTCAGTTATCCTCACACTACTGTAGTGCTGCTGGCAACCACCACAGCTGTTTCAACAGCACCGCTTACCACCCAGATCATGGTGCAGGCATCAGGCTTTCGGTGCGCTTAGGCACAGTTAGTCTCAAACGGTGGCACTACAATGCATTGCCAATGTGCTGCCATGATGTGGGATGTTATGTGTCGAATGCAACATACACAGCTGCCTTCCTGATTTTGCTATCACTGCTGCAGCTGACATGCCTGACAACAAAACTCAGGCCAGCATGGAGTGCTTTGGTGGTTTGGACAAAGTATTCTTGCTCATTTTGAGTGTTACTTGCCTTCTCATGGTAGGCAATTGTAGCGATGGCTACTGAGCTGGTGTCTGTACTGCCCTCTGGGTTGAGAACTTTCACAAGCACAACCACGAGAGCCATGCAGATACTGACAGGCGTTACGATGCCAGTTATTTCTTCTCCAAGATCATCTAATACGCTCCGAGGCGCCATGCTTTCGTGCAACAGCAGGTATCTGACTTGACTGAGGAGTGGTTAAGCAAGTCAGCTGTGATGCCAAAAGCCGGTCCGTATCACGCTCAACCGCTGCATTGCAACATTTGTGGTAGCTGTGCTCAGTGATCACACACGTCCATGTTTCAGTTGGCCAAAGCAAGGTCACTAGCTGGGCGGTTGTCCCGGAAACGAGCAAGAGCAAACGAGTGATGTATGATACGCTGTCAGGACCGGTAGTAATAAAGCTTGTGACCAGTATAGGATACCCTGGTGCATTGCCAGATAAGCTGCTCTGAAGGTTGACAGGTTGACTAACGTCAGGAGGTGTCCGTGCAACCAATAAACCTGACAAGCGTCAGTTATCCCAGGTCTGCAAGCTCTGTCGACAATGCACCCAAGCCAATGTATATAGTGCGAGGTCCGAACATCTGCTGTTGAGCCAACGAGTGAACTGATGACGCTTCGATGCTGCAAGAGCACCTTTGCCTCGCTACATCAGAGCCATGGGCAGTCACCAGCACTCCAGCACCCCAAGTGTTTACTCAGTTGTAGATCAACCTTGTCACTTGCATCCCAACGGTCCAACAGCAGTATTTTGATATGCAGCAGCAGCAGAGCCTCTCAAAACCACAGCACCAGCACTCACTTAAAAGCAAGCGACAAATACCATTGGCAATTCGACCTGTCACAGCCTCCCAAGCAAGATCCAAAAGTACAGGACATACCTGTCGCCAGCATCAGGAGGCCACTAGGGCGCACACGGGCAAATGGTGAGGTGTCTACAAGTGATGCTGCAAGTAGCTCTTTAACGCAGTTTGCTTGCTCTCTGTACCCTCTGTATGTGTTTTTTTCCAACATGAATGATGAGTAGTGTTACCAGAAAGCTTGTGTGTGCTTCCTGGCTTTGCATGTTGCATTTGCAGACCAAGAGAAGGTAGAAGCATTGATGAACAGCATACAGGAGATCGGGCTGCAAGAACCGGTAAGAGCAGAATAACCATTACCAACGCAGACAGCAAGCACCTTCAGCAGCCCCTGTTGTAGCTGTGCGCAATACTGCAGCTTGTCAGCAGCAGCAGACAATGTTACAGCGTTGCATGGTCCTCACTGCAGCAGTTCTGCTGTGCAGCGTTCTGCTGTTCAGCAGTGTCATCAAGCCTGGGTATCAACACCCTCTGCCCAGGAAACCACTGCATGACAATGCTGCAGACAGCTTCTGAGACAACAACTTGATCACACCTCTGGAAACTTTGCTATCGACTTCTGACCAGACCATTGTCCTACGCAGATCGATGTGCTACTGGTTGATGGTGTGTACTATGGATTCAGCGGATGTCACAGATTTGAGGCTCATCAGCGGCTGGGCCTTGAGACCATCAAGTGCAGGGTGCGCAAGGCAAACAAGCAAGTGTTGAAGATGCATATGATGTGAGGGGAAATGTGGGCGTCTGCCGTGTAGTTCATCACAAAGATGTTGGACTGATCAGGACACTGGAACAGCTGGGTGTAGGATACCCTGTGCTGCAGTTGCATTACTGCAATGCTTCTTATCAGCAGTTGCCGCTCTTCAAAAGACGCATCTTAGCTGCAGTACAGCGAAACATAGGCTTTCTGAAGGCGTATGCTTTTGATGCGACATGAATGACAGCCATTCATGTATAAGGTGAAGGTCGTAAAGAGGATGGTTGTAATAATTGTTCAATTCCGCCTGCGAAATATCGGGCGCGAGGCCGATGGCACTAGGTGTTATGGCATATGGTAGCAATTATTATTATAAGGTGAAGGGCAGCTCATGCAGCAGGGTGGATGCCATCAGCGATGGCTGATGCAAGCAAGCAGTAGCTGGTTACTCACCCACTGGACGTTGAACGGTATGGATTGTATCACGACAGAATAGGTTATGTCAATTGTGCTCTTCAGGTTTGCTGGGTGATGAGTTTCATATGGTGTTTGAATGTGCTTTCTATCGTTCCGTGCGTGCTTGCTATCCTGGGTTGTTTGCTCAGTTTGGTGGCTATGATGCTCTACACTCACACATCACATCAGCTGGCGCCTACATGCTCTCATTTATGTCTCAGAATCCGCGTCTTGTTGCAGCTTTCATACATGCTTGTTGGCAGCGTCGTTGCAATCAAGATACGCAGTTTGTGGTAGAATCCGAGTCTAGTTCTATGTCTGAGCTTGACAGTATCTCTGATGATGTTTTCGATGATGAACTTGCAAATTTACCAGATTGAATCTGGTATGGTTGTGTTTATCTTTTCCCCCATGAGCCACTAGTTGGCTCCTCACGGGTGTGAACCCTTAAAGGGTAACTTGTAGTAGTAGTAGTAGGTGACTACTACTACAGTAACCGTGACCGTGACCAGCTTTCAAAGTCAGATACATGCTCGCGCCCTACATACAGACCATTGAGCAGGGCATTAGAATAAAAGTTGGGCAGTGTCTGTGCTCCTTGCAAAGCACCATGCACTCATCAGAAATGGCAGATAGCGTATCAGAGAGTGAACACAAAAAAATAAACAAGCAAGCAAGCCCGCTTCGGCCATACGGCCCTTGGGCACACACAAGATAAGTAATGGTGCTTCCGGATGAGCTTGTTGACTGCGAACGTCGGAACGCCCACCTGAATAACCTGTTACTTGGTTGTTACATCAAAGCATTCAATGACGCAAGGTTGCAAAGATATTATTGTGAGCAAGACCACCATCATCATCGGTTCCGCAACAAGATGTTAACTCCTGCATGATGACTAATTGTCTCATAGACAACAAGGGTTATCAAAGTATGGCTAGCCAGCTGAGCATCAATGGGCCTGGGGACATAGCTCCTTGCAGTACATTGGTCACACTGTAGACATGGGTTGGGCCCCTGCAGCTAAAGCCCAGTCCGGTGCATTGTCTAGATCATACCTGCAATAGAACAGAATACATCATGTAATGTGGGGGATTGTGGCACCGCAAGCAGCTGTGCAGATACTTACCTTGCTGCACGCCATGCACTCTCAGAGAGCCACGGTGGCAGCCCCAGTGCCTTGTTTGCAGCTGCAAAAGGCATCTTATGTGTTGCATGCATGGCTGACTGTTTTGCACTATGCAAGCTGCTGTACTATGTCTGTTCTGGGCTTGCTCCATGCATGCATCAGCTGTGATGCCTGCTGCAGAAGTACAAGGTAACTAGCAGACTGTGTGGCCTGGAGCGCTGAGACAGTTGGTTACTATTGTTGCTGGGCGACTGGTCGCTGAAGTTGCTGCTCAGGAGTTGTAGAGACTTACATATAGTTGTAGAACAGCTCATCCCCTGGCTTCAGGTCTTTCTCAGCAAACAGGCCAACACGGTAGTCACCATCAACCATCAACACCCTGCAGAGGAAACACGAAGTCCCAGTTGAAGCAGTTCTTTTGACAAATCAACTGGACTCCAGTCAGCTTGTCAAACACTTCACCATCTCTCAAATACTGCCTGTGCCATATGCAAACCCCACATCATAAGCTGTATCCACATGTTGCAGTGGTCAACCTGACCACGGTACACATCCAGGCTGGCTGCTGCTGAGATGCTGACATCACTGTCGTTCACACCAGGTTGCATTACCTGGTTTTGACAGCAGTCACAGCATCTGTAATGAGGCTCACCGTGTCATGCAGTTTGGTCTGCTGCTGTGGTTTGCAAAACGCAGCTTGTTGCCTCGCTGCCTGGCATCTAACACCCAATCTCTGTTGATGGTGAACAGGTAGCTGTTGTCAGATTTGTCATAAGCAGCACCTCGTCTGTCAGCCTCTTCTTGGGGCAGCAGTTCACCAATATATTCACCTATAAATTCACCTTGGGTTGCAGCCTCAAGAATGAAAGCTCCCCAACCTGGATAGCAGTCACATAGAGTGTTTGCAGCCTGTTGGTCAGAAGGTAATTGACAACTTCCAGGCAGTTAGCAAGACTGATCGGCATACACATCTAACAAGTTATGGCAATATATGCGGCCTGCAGTCAAGAAACCAGGTGTGAGGTAATCAAGTCTGCTGCAGTACTCCATACACCATCGTTTCATGGGACCAAAGGCAGGTGAATGCTGCGAGTCATGAAACAACAGGAGTGCATTGCAGGCAGAACCTGTTGAACCTTGCATTACCAGTGCAAGAAATCACACAAGTACCAAGTTGAAACACGAACACCTACAGGGTGTTGATCTGCTACAGCATCATACTGTGGTGCTGCAGGCGGTCAAAACTCTTGCAGCATAGTCACGGCTCACCTGCCACCCCACTCAGCCCTATCTGCACCCTCTTCTGTTTGTTCAACCTCAAGTTCATATTGCGGCAACACTCATGCGCAGCTGCAGTACCTGAAGCAGTAGCTGCACAGTTCTTGCACAACAGCGGGTCACACTCCCGGAGCATCTGCATGCAGGGGCAGCTGTTACTCTTGCACTGGGTCCTACACTCACAGCCCTGGAACCTGGATAACACAAACACACCATGTACTGATTAGATTACATTGAAAGCGGCTTTGAAGCACTATAGAGTGCCCTGCTGCTGGTTGCTGAGTACGCATCAAGCAACAACACTCTGCCACTGATCAACAGCAAACACATACCCACAATGCGACAAGGTTGGAAGCGGAAGAGCAGCTATATTAGCAGTGACTTACGTACAGTCCCTTTTCCCTTTGCAGCTTGAACATGCGCAGAACTTTTCACAGTAGTTGCCATTATCAATGCAGCTGCAGCTGCCCTTCTGACAAGGTCCCACACAATTGCAAGGCTCATAAGACGCCCAGCAGCGTTCACCATTGAGCCAGCGTTGCTGCTGTATATGCTTACGGACTGAAGTGGCTTTGCCACACTGGCCGCGCTGCGGCAGAGGAAAGGGAGTACGTGGGTGAATGAAAAGGAGACTGACTTGTTTCCACCATATCTGCTTTGTAGACTGAACTTGATACAGCAATAGCTTATGGCATGGCCAAAGAACCTCACAAACCCTTTGAATCACACTCACTGCAAGCTGATGTCTGGTGCTTACCCGCTTGCGTCTCTTGGCTGCTGCTGTTGCTGCGTCTGACCCTCCTGCTCCATCAGACTGCTGCAACCGCTGCTGCTGCACCACTGATATCCCCTGCTGTGACAGCAGCTCCTTTACTTCATTGCAGTTGCGATCCAACAGCAGCAGTACAAGGCTACAGGGATCTGGACCAAATGCAGCTAGACCCTCTGCAAGTAAACCCTCTTCCAACGGGCTCAGCTTCATCAGTTGTGATTGCTCAATGCTACCTGTCGGCTGCTGCTGCAATGGCTGCTGCCCACCAATGACATCCATATTACTTGCTGTAGCATTCACTGCAGGAGCTTCTGCAGCTCTCTGTGTTCCTGGAACACCAGGACCTTCAGCAACAGCAGCAGCTGCATTAACATCTGGAACTGCTGCTGCTGCTGCTGCTGGTGTTTGCGCACCAACCCTTGGAGCTACACCTTTCTTCCAGCAGTTTGCGCTACAAGGTAACCCTCCCAAGTTATGCAAAGTAAGTGTTGATGGGTTGCGATTACTTGCAGGCAGCACATGTCCTCCACCATGTTGGGGGCATCCATATACCTTACAGCGGTTGCAATACTGCTGATGAAGTACCTTGCAGGCCCTCCTGAAACCGCTCTGCCTGCGACTCAACAGCAGCACATCGCTGTGTACAACAAGTCTACAGCAGCATGACGCCCCAGGTGGGTAGTGGCGAACAGACTTGATCAGCAGGAAGGCCAGTGTCTAACTGCAACCACTGCTGAGGTAGCTGGGATGCTATCTAGCAGTTCGTCTGGCTCACGCCTTACCTCCTTTTGCTGTCTTCGGGCATAGACTGCTTGCCTTCTTCCTTTAACAAGTAACGTAGGCGGGCTTTCAAGTCGCTGCGGGACACCTGAATATAGTCAACAGCCAATTGCTCAAGATGTCATTGTCCTAGCAGTACATATATACAGAACCAGGGTGGTACTGGGATGGCTGCAGGAATAGTCATCAGTGTACAAAGCACTCTTGACAGCCCGGTGACATTG
>LWCB01006906.1:0-11168 GCA_001630525.1 Coelastrella sp. M60 | reverse complement strand
CAAGGCAGCATCTAATGCTACAAAACATGCGATAGAAACAAGAAATTTACTAGGATCTTTTCAATCTATGTAACATCTGCGTAAATATCGTGCATGCTCATAATGCGCCTCACCTGGACTGCGCTTGTGCTCGCAATGCCAGAGGATCGGTCAATTGCAGCAGTGCTGCGTCGGCAAACAGTGCGTGCTGCGACAGGTGCACACACGGGACTCTTGTTTGCTGCTGTGCTCTGGACACGAGCATTCATGCTGCAAGAACGCATGGTTGCTGCCATTGTGAGTTGTAGCGATGCAAGAAGTTGTTGTAGAGTGCCAAAACTGGTGACGGAACTGGTTCCGGGACGAACTGGCTGAACTATAAGCGCATCTACAACGCAGTGCATGATCTCGGTGTCATATGTTATAACATAACAGTGCGGCAAATCTTCTTCACAGCCCTGCTACGCGTATTGAAACATGAGAAAGAAGACAAACAACACCCTTTAAAATAGTTCGACAAGTTACGCGGCTGTCGCGGCCACCAACATGTTCGTAAGCTTTATCCGACTATTTCGACACAGGCATCTCTGCTGAGTGAGGTCTGAAAAGCTTCCAAAACGTTGTTTCCACATGTATATGCCAACCAGCGAACTGAAGATGCGTCCGCACTGGGCGCACTCGCAGTCCCTCACGGTTGCAACTGCCAGTCCACCTCAGCGTCTGCCATCGCAAAAGAAATTTGCCTGTGCAAAGGCTAACTGTCTTTATGGTCCCACAACTCCTGCTTCACTCTCTTCCTGCTAGTATTTCTGTGCTTCTTGCTGTCCAAACGGGCTTCATAGCGAGTGACACCCCCTTTCCCGGTCACAACTTTCATCGTTCCTTCCCTCCGCTGCTTTGCCAACTGCATCACACGCACATCGTACTCTTCCCGTACCTGCAGCATGCAGCAGCAGTGATGTGATCATCTGCATACCTAGTACAGTGGCACAAACTCAAAAGCACACAACAGCAGGCAACAGCACATTGGCTGTGCGACAATGCTGACATGGCGTAGCTGACCTGAGCAGCTAGGAATACATGACAATGTGGATCAGGACGAGGTTCGCTGAGGTAATGATGTGACCAACACCAGACTCGCTGCACACTACAGCCTGACCATTGATAACACTAATGCACCTCCAAGTGCACTTGGTTGTTTACCTTGATTTCTGTCAGAAACTTGACGTAGTGCTCATAGCGCTCAAGCTCCTGAGCAGTAACGGCACAGCCAGGCTCTGCTATGTGCAAGCAGTCAGTAAACCTACAACAAGGAGAAGCAGCATATAGTATATCACCGTACTGCCAGCGCAGCACCAGTGGTACCTGCTTCAAAACGCAGAAGCCTCCGACGCCCGAGGAGCGTGCATAAGCATCAAGACTCATGACAGCCAGAATAGGAAGGCACAATACTCCATACATAAACAGATGTTACACCTGCTTCATGATGAGTTGGTTTGCCTGTCGTCTGTGTGCTTGCTGTCTTTTGCATATACAAGACATTGAAGTCCATATCATGGTAACATTGGCAAGTCATAGCTATTAATGCCCCACCTGCATCCCCCTTGTGCTTCTATAGCTGACACAAACTCCGGGAACAGCCTGTCAAGATCAGCGCTTGATATCCTGTCCAATGTTGGCTGATTGAACCCAGGAGTGTCTGCCATCAAGCCGCCAAACGGCAGCTCAATCAATGACACAGTTCTAGTTGTGTGCTTGCCACGCCCTATCTTAGACACTTCCCCTACTGCTAGAAATTTGCCACTACTGGATACGCTGCTGCTGCTGCTGCTGCTCGTGGTGGTGGTGGTGGAAGGCTCGTCGCTGATGCTGGTTGTACCGTTATGCACACAATCTTCAAGCTCAGTGTCACGCGTGCCTGCGAGCTCCTGCTGTTGTAGCTGCTGTTGGTTTCCTTGCTGCACCTGCTGTGACAGAGCATCCCTGCACAATGCTGCAGCTCTACCAACTTCTAGTCCCAGACTCATACCCCCTGTAGCATCCGGCTTATGTTTGCCCAGCCGCAACGCATTAATCAAGCTGCTTTTCCCAGCACCTGAAGGCCCCGCTACCACTGTTGTTATGCCAGCTAAGCGCCGCGCCAACTCATCTAAACCCTGCCCAGTCTCACAACTCACGGCTACTGCATCATAACCCCAGGATGCTGCTTGCTCCAACCTACCTTGAACCTCTGACTCAGAAAGCAGATCACATTTGTTGAGAGCAAGTGTCACTGGGAGGCCAGATGCCGAGACACTGACAAGAAACCGGGACACTTGCGCAGGCTCAAACTGCAAGAAGGAGATGCACAGCCACAAGTCATGTCACTGTGCTGAAAGGGCACCGCGTGGTCGATGCAAAGCACTCCACCTTTGTGGTGGTTAGGCATACGTCTGCTTCTTGACAAGCACCATGCTTAGCTGCTACTTGCTGCTGCTGCTGCTGAGAGTGCTCCTGCATTTCATAAAGTGCAGATGTAGCTTGCCAAATATTGCATGTAATCCAATGTGCAATGTGAGCGTCTCAGTCTGCTTACCGGTGGTTGTGTGAGGCCGAATAGCAGCAAGACATGGTCGACATTGGCAATAGCTGGGTCCGCAAGCTCACTGCTGCGTTGCTGGACAGACTCCACTACACCCCGGCCCTCCGCCCAGTCTATGCCATAAACCCTGACCCTGTCACCGACTAGAACCCGTTGATTGATCTTCTTGAGCAGTGCTCTGACAGTGCAAAGCAGCTGAGTGCGAGGAGGTGTAAGCTGCTCGCTACTGCCGCTGCTGCTACTTGATGAAGAGGCATGCCCATTGCTCGCTTGCCTGGCTGCCAACTGCTCGTCTTCTAACTGCTGTTGCTGCTGCTGCTGCTGCTGCCCATGGTCTACGCTGCTGGTGGGGTCGCTGCTGCTTGAAGTCCCTGAGGCTGTGTCTAGATGTGTTATATGGACACGCACGAAGTTTGCTTGTGCACTGATGACCTAGGGGTGCAGACAGCGATGAAGATACAGCTTACATGCAGGCCGAGGACTGAAGGTGGTTGAGATATCCAGTATGGAGAGTTGAGTCCAGAAGGCTTCGCTGGCAATGATAGGTTATAGAGTATGATAATGTAGAGTGGGTGGATATGAGCTCAGGAAACTGTTCATGGCGAAATCAATCGATATACACTCTTGTGGCTGTAAGGCAGTGTTATTGACTTTGGGAGAGGTGCATTAGCAGCACAGCAGACAACAGCAGCAACAGTTGCCCCACCTGGCCATAAGCTGCCGTGGGTAACTCTCTCAGCGCTCGCCGCTGCGCCATTAAGCTTTCCCGTACTTCATCTAAGCTTTGGCTGTTTACACAAAGTCTGGATCGAGCCTTGTTTGTCGCCAGCAGCCTCGCACCGGTGACGCTGGTCAATAGCAGTCCGTTAAGCACGCGAGAGCTCCTGCTGATGATGCAAGCTGCTGATGTATGCAGACAACATTGCTTTACGTGGTTGCATGCGTCCGGAAAACGGGTTCCGAGTGAGTGCAACATCATGGCGCTTCTCATGACAACGACAACCTTACGGACTCATCAGCCCGCTTGCTTGGACCGCGCACGGAACACTTGAGTTTCACACCACATATGCTGATATCATGCATCTTCTACAGCACTTTGATGTGGCGCTGATATCCTTCGGGCACTGGTGGTGTTGAGTGCTGGTAGGGCTCAGTAGCCCACCCCACCTTTGAAAATTTGACTTCTCAACACGCTTCCGGTCATTCCACACAAGTTGACGGGTCTAATACCACAACCATCTCATTTCACGTTCATATCAAAAGTGATAGGGGCACCACACGGTGGCACACCACTGAGGAAGGAGCACTGTCTTTCACACAACCTTGGCAGTCCTGCACACCTGGTCGCCAGACTTGTGCCATTGCACCTTCAACACTTGATTCGCCTGACCATCTCGACCCCATCATCAAAAAACATCACTGTCCCAGATGTGTTACTTGCCACCTGCCATAGCTGCTACTTCTGCTGCAAAGTCCACCTTGCCATCTTCTCTCTGCATGCCCTCCCCGACTTGAACCCTCAACAACCCAGTAACATCCAGAACCCCACCAGGGACCGACAGCTGTTTTGCCTGCTGCTTCAGTAGCTGAGAAATCGTGATGCTGTCATCCAGCACATAACTTTGGTCCAACAGGCAAGACTGCAGAAACAACAACACAGTGATTTGTTTGCAATCGAAAGCACAGCGCTGAGACCACCAATGAATTAAAACACACGTCATCAATGACGTTGCGTACCTCAAGTTTTCGAACACGGATTGCTGCGACAGCTGGCTCGGCTATCATATGACCAGGAAACAAAGCACATATTTGTGCAGGCATGCACACAGACATAATCATAAGCTCGGACTGGGCACTCACGTCCTTACACCACTTGGCAAGCTTCCCATCCACGATCTTCTGCATCACTGCTGCTGTTTTCCCGCTCATTTGTGCTTCAGTAGCAGAAGCTAGATCATTACGAACTGCCTGTAAAGCTTCCGCTGGTATGGCCTGCCTGCTGATGTACTGGGTGTTCATACCAACTGAATGCATGGCAAGGTTGCCACCCAGCTGCTGAAGCTCTGTGTGTAGAGACTGTAGCAGCAGCAACAGTAGTAGATGATGACAGCAACAACAGCAGCAACAATAGGCAGACCGCATCGTCAGAAGTGTGTACCACTCAGACTTACCTACTGCCCTGATCTGGCACAATGCACAACGGTTTGCTTGCAGGAGAAAAGTGCTCGAACAGCAGGCTTGTGCGGTTGACTGCACACATGGGTGGTGCGCTGAGCCAAATCAGCAGCTCTTATACCTCATGCATTCCATGTCCTACAGTCATTGTAGCTAAGGTTCAGCTGATGGCATTGGTCTGTCAGCAGCTTGATGTGTTATAACAGTCACCTGCTGCAGCTGCCCTCTTGCTGTGAGAGCCACCACAGCAGCAATGCGACCAGCACCAGCAGTAACTGGCATGTGTACATAACTAGACACAACACCTGTCAGGGCATCAACACCACCAGTAACCAGGAGCCATCTCATACATGAGTTTGTGTATATTTTTGGTATGCAGGTGCCATGGTCGGTTGTGCTGCAATGCCTCTTATAACTTCCATTCAGGAGCTTATATACATGCAATCTCGATCTTTCCGTCCTATATCTTCAAGATATACAGAAGATAAGATATTGGAACAACTACATGCTATCCTATGCTCCAGTTTTCCCTCACCATCATCTCCTGCTGCTACTAGATATCCCCGCCTCAGTGCGATGTTTTCTCTCACTTGACCAGCCAGCAGTGCACAGCCCTCCTCTATACTGGGACCAGCCTCGAGCTGAACAGCAGCAAGCTGCACCAGAAGCAGCGTCACAATGCAAGTGGCAGAAATAACAGCGGCAGCAACAGCAGCAGAGGAGGAGTCACTGGCAACGATGAATGGCCGAGGACAGACTACAACCGGCATCTAAGCACTTCCATCACCTGCATTTGTCACTGCTGCTGCTGCTGCTGCTACATACTGACTGCATGTATAGGGCTGCCAAAGTGTGAGTCAAAGGTACACACCTGCTTGATGTCTATGGGATGGACACAACCCTCAGCTTTGGTAACGTCTGGTGCCAGCTGTAATGCTGCCCTGGCTGCTGCTGTTACTAGATGCTGGAATTCAGCTGAGCGGCCAACAAAGTCTGTTTCACTGTTGATCTCGACCACAGAGACCAGGTTTCCTTGCTGTGCTACTGCTACGAGGCCTTCTGAGGCGTGTCTGGAAGCTTTCTTTACTGCTGCTGCTAGACCCTTGAGGCGCAGAGCTTCTTCTGCTCCTGCCATGTCCCAGCTCGCTGCAGCAAGGCACGCCTGCAACGAATGAAGCGATTGAGAACATATACTTGTTGATACCAAAACTTTTAGAGAGCTAGCACTTTTCAGCGAAGATGAAGCCATGTATGCCGCGGTTGTATACAATCTGTTGTCAGTTGTAAACGGTTTGGAGGCAGGTAGAATACCTTGACGTCAGCAATTGGAGCCCCGCTGGTCTTTCTGAGCTCCTTGATGAGATCCATAGCATTGGTGGGTGTCGTCCCGGTGCTGTAAGGTTTGTGAACGCTCCATAAACCAGCAACCAATTGACGAGCTGTTGCTGCTGCTGCTGCTGCCCCAGGTTGGCAGGGTAGATTGCCCAGTAAAGCGCTTGAGCTGCTTGCTGTCCAACTATGTGAACTATGCTGCAAGGCTGATGCTACTTGTTGCATAGAATTGCTGTGAAGACACAACATGGCAGCGGACAGGCGTTGCATAATGACTGATCTGGTGGTCCCAGCGGCAATGTGCGAACCAAGGATCACTGTCAACCAAAGATGGGCGAGGATTGTATATACTTTATTATAAGTACTCTAGCCACTGGACTAAACTCTGTACAGTGCTGTGGTAGCGTACCCGCTGTATTCTGTACTGACAGATAACCTGCTGCACAGAGAGCGGTGACTGACAACATTAAATGCTTGAGACTACTCACCAATGACTGGTGCAAGCTCATGCGGACGCCAAGCAACCCGCCTAACAGACAATGTCACTGTCACGTACTATTCGAGCTGCTGACAAGCACAAGAAGATCGAACACGAACCAGGTTGACTTGCGCGATGTTCGTGCGACGAATGACTTCAATTATTGCGCATGTGAAGCAATTCTGTCTTTCTGGTGTGAGGCAACCACGACTTTCTGGGACTGCGGCTGCCACCTCTCCCTAGCTGTCGTCGGTCAGAACGAACAATGGCAACGCTTATAGAGGCTCCTGAAGATGTCATCTGCAAGCTGGAACAGAAGATCCGAGCCGAACAGACGTCCTTGCCGGAGAAGTACAGGTGCTTGTTTTCACTGCGCAACTTGGCCGGAACGGGAGCCACTGCATCATTACTGCAAGGTAATACAATTGGCTGGTCCACGTCCAGCAGCTCCAGCTGTTTGCGCACAGCAAGCTCATTCTGCTGGGTCTGCTGCAGCACTGAAGGACAAATCAGACTTATTTCGCCATGATGTGGCTTTCTGCCTGGGTCAGCGGCAGGATCCCATCGCTGTTGATGTGTTGAAGCAATTAGTGGCAGATGAGAAGGAACATCCCATGTAAGAATTGTTGTTTACAGTACCCACAAGGCATAAGTAGGCAGCTCCTCACACCTGCCCCTGCGTCACGTACGTTGCTTTTGTAAAGTGAAGTAGCATCACATCTCTATGTAGGGCTCTAAAGGTTGACATCCGTTGCTGCCTGCGCGTATGTTTGGGAGCACTACACAACAGTTGTTGAGACTGCCACCCAGACCACACTAGGTTGCGTCACATTGCCGGCATTGCCTTCTTCATGCCAACGCAAACCATGTCGTGTAATCGTTGGTCTTTCAGGGTACGTCATGAAGCAGCTGAAGCTTTGGGAGCTATAGCAGCACCAGACTGCCTACAGCTCTTGCAGCAACATAGCACAGACCCTTGTCAAGAAGTAGCAGAAACATGTCAGCTAGCTCTTGGCCGTTTGCAGTACCTCGAGCAGCAAAAACTAGCCCAGCAGCAACAGCAGCAGGAGGATGAGCAGTCTCCGTACTACAGTGTGGATCCTACACCAGCACTGCCTGCCAGTACTCCTATAGAACAGCTACGGCAGTTGCTTTTAGATCCACAGGCGCCAATGTTTGAGGTGAGGTGAAGCAACGGAATCAGTTGTGCAAGCTACCACCTACAGACAGTGCTCAAATTGTACGATGGCAGCAAATCATACCGGGCATGATGATTGCCATTGAGCTTCCAGTTGGATGGCTGTGATTGCATTGCCAGACTTGATCAACACCAGCAGGTTGATGCCTTTTGACAAGGGCCAGGCAGCACTTGTTGCATCTAACCAGGGTGAAAGCAACTCTGAAAGACTTCAGCAGGCCTGGGTTGAAAAGCTGATCAGCAGCCCATGAGCCTCCTAGCTTGCAAGGAATGATGCTGCTGCACTTGCCGCCTTACCACCATGCAACTGTTGGGAACTTTGCACACGCAGTAAGTACGTTGTTGTCTTTGCTGGTTGATTTTCTGGCTGCAGAGGTATCGTGCCTTGTTTGCTCTTCGCAACAAGGGCGGCGAGGAAGCAGTAGCTGTTCTAGGGGAGGCGTTCAAGACCTCCTCAGCGCTTTTGAAGCATGAAGTGGCTTATGTAATGGGGCAAATGCAGCACCCAGCATCAGCAGACATTCTATGCGAAGTATTGAAGGTATATTCATCCTGCACTTGGCTTGTGATCCAGTAACACCTGTATACCCACCACCCTAGATGTTTTGTGTGCACACGAGGGGTCTTGTTGTGTCCTGTCGTTGGTCAGCAGCTTGCTGTGCTTTAAACAAGCAGGACAGTGAGCCTGATGTCCTTGCAGACTGCTCAGTTTGACTGTTCTCCTTGTGGTCAAGCGCGTTGCTTGATGTTGTGCATGGTTGTTTGTGCAGGACACCAAGGAGCATTGTATGGTGCGTCATGAAGCAGCAGAAGCCTTAGGTGCAGTAGCAGATGCAACTAGTGTTGCGATGTTGAAGGAGTTTGCTGAGGACCCAGAGCCTATCGTGGCCCACAGCTGCGTAGTGGCGCTGGATATGTTGGAGCATGAGCGCAGCGGAGCTTTTGAATACGCTGATACAGCCTGTTAGTTCAGCAGACAGTGACCTTGTATGGCAGCTGTTTGGCTGACGAGGTTGCGGCTTTGTGAATAGCTGGAACACATTGGAAGTCGCGTTTAAGATGCATAAGCGACGGGATTTGGTCGGCGTCAGCGTGTGTGTGATGACATTGCTTCAGCAGCAGAGGGCTTACATATTCAACTTCGACTGCCCTGACCTCGAAGAGGCTTGCATGAAGTTGTCGGAGAGAATGTTAGACGTGGCGACATACACATTGCATTCACTTCTGCTGCACAAGCTTCTTCCATGTGCATCTGACACTCGTACTTTGAAGGACCGGCACAGCTGCTGGTGTGAGGATTGACCAGGTTGGTCCGTAGACTGATGCTGAGCTAATTGCTTTGAGTCAATGCAGGGTATGCTTCCCGTATGCTCGACCTACAGTAGAACAAGGTGGGCGCTGGTCGCGTCCCATGAGGCGTCGCAGTAGAGATAACGCTTTTCTGGGACCGCGGGCGTGCGTGGTCCCACCACAATCAACTATACAAGCGCACGTGCAGAACTTTGAAGTCCTTCACATCTGGATAGTTGACCAATCAGTTTAATCAGCCTGCGACTCCGGTGCCGCCCTCTATTGTGATGGGACCATAGTGGGTACTTTAGGTCAAGGTCCTCCGTTCAGAAGCAAATAGTGACAAGACCAAAAGGGCTGAAGCATAAAGGTGTGCTGTGCATGCGCGCACTTAGCAATGTGCAGGGCATGTATCGCACCTACTCCAGTACACACATGATGGAGAACACGTTGACGTGCAGCTTCGCATCGTCTCCATATAACCATATGTGCGTATGTAGGTTGCACCTGGTTGAGTTCTGGGGCCTTGAAAGCCAGTGGAGTCAGCATGAGGAGGGCCTTCCTCGCTATCGCCCTTCTTCAGGCATGTATCCTCGCAACGGCAACAATCTCGCGAGAAGGTGAGCCAACATTGTTATTGATCTTGACTATACAAAGGAACTGGCACTCCATGACAACGTAGCCCTGCACACTTCATGTCCCTGATCAAGCGCGTACCCGTGATCCTGGCAGAACATGTCACTGATGCATATTGAAAGAATCTAAAACCGTTTTATACTTACATGTGCTTACATAACCGTCTGCAGAGCCAAGAAGCTTGCTTGGACGTAGCAGAACCCGCGAAGAGCAGGCAATCGAGCAGCTGCACAGAAAGCAGGACCCTTCCAACGGCAATGCAGGTGCCAGCCAACAGCGTCAAGCAGGAACATATCCATCCGCCAGCAGTAGTCGTATGCGCTTGGCAGCCAACCAAGAGCCTGCTGCAGTGAATAGCCTGACAGGAGCAGCTGCCTCTGCTGCAGGCGTGGTCGACACACCAGCAAGTCCAGTTAGCATCTGGGGGACCAACCTGACAATCGCAGCAGACGATCTGACAGGCACAACAGCCAATCCCACAGTAGCAGCAGATGATCTGACAGCTGCAGCAAACCAACTGACAGTAGTAGCAGACAACCTAACAGCAGTAGCGGACAACCTGACAGTGGTAGCAGACCACTCGTCAGTAGCCGCAGACTTAGGAGTGCAACAGCCAGCTGCGATTCCAGATGTCCAAACGATACCTGAACCGTTGCCGTCAGCTGAGACAGAAGACAAACATCTGATGTTGGATGATGCCGAGGCAAATGCTGGTACAGACAATGAGCAGGAAGATGTTTTTGCTGCTGGTGGAGACTTGGAGCTCTTGAAGGCCAAGAAAAGGAACCCTGGTGTTGCGGAAGGTACAGCATGCTGATGAGTCTGATCAACCAGCCTGGTGCAGCTGAGATGCCTGAGCATTGATATGCAGTCTGAACAGTGTAGCTTGCATTGTTACCTGCGTGCACAGAACAGTCTGCAACAAACACTTTGTCAGCTTCAGCAATGAGATGGTAATCGATAAAGCACGACTGCTGTCTGTGTGTGTATTACAACAATACCAGCAGTGCTCACACCCTTACGCACTATACTGCAGTCAAGATCTATTGCAGATGTTACTGATGTCTCATTTGTGCATGACATGCCAAAAGTGAACAACCACTGCGCATACTGAGTGGCTTGGTGTTGCAACAGTCTTTTGCTTATCATACTGACAGCATACTTTGAGGCATACCATGTTGCTGGGTTCTTATGTGTCTGCAGAGTGTGAAAAGAAGCTCAACGCCTGGGCACAATGTGGTGGCAAGACAAACTGTCAGGGAGGGTCATGTGGTATGCAGGTGATGACGATTATGCACATGTCAATGCAGTTGCTTGCGTAAGCACACTGCAATCCTCATCAAGCCATTGTTTCAAGCTCAGCCACAGGCAGTTTATGGGGTCCAGATCTTAGCAAGCGCTTTGTCGACAATTCAGCACTGGGCAGTACTGCACCAGTGAATGTAACATTTGATTACTGCAACGACTGACTGGTCTTTGTGTTTCTCTTGCAGGCTTGG
>LWCB01006905.1:0-15189 GCA_001630525.1 Coelastrella sp. M60 | reverse complement strand
CCATGCAAAACAAGGTGATCAAAACCAATGACCAGTACACAAAGACTCTGCGCGAGCAGTATGCCATCAAAGCAGGAAAAGGCATGCTATGCTTTTTCAGCATTGCTTGCTTGACTAGCAGCTGTCCACTGCTGCCACAACGCCGTGCTGGAGAGCAGGTATGGTTGAGTCAGTGTGAGGGGCTGCCCTACCTTCATACGCAGTACAACCAGCACGTGTATCTGTTGTGTACTCATAGAGACCATCATCACGAGCCACTATGAGCATGTCATCTTTCATCACTGCACAAGCACCACAGCTGAGGCCCTGCTGGTCTAAGATGGTCTTGGCCTGGTCTGCCATGTTGAATACAAGTGTCTGGGACTCAGTGACCACATACAGCCACTGCTCCCCAGACTCATTGCTTGAACTGCCAGCTGCTGCCTCTGCTCGAGATGAGCCTGACCGCCCTGATAGGGCAGCAATCTTACTGGTGCTTGCTGTTGGTGGTGCAGCAGATGCACTACTGCCAGCTGCAGCCACTGCGACAGCCTTGTCGGTTCTACCGCTGGATGTGCTTTGCTTGGCGTCCCGCTGTTTGTATGCCAATGCATTGACTTTCCAGAACTCTCCTGTGTCTGGCCTTGCATTAAGTTTGCCAGTATGGTGCAGTTTGCCTTTACTGCCTGCAGTATCTCCAGAAAACAGGTACACAGACCCTGCTGCTAGGCCCACGGCTATGAGCAGAGTGCTGGCTCCCTTGTCTGCTACAGCTAGCGCAGTGACTTCAGACTCGGGATACTTGTTGTTGAAGACTTTGTGCAGGCGCAGCGGCTGTATGCTTGCTGCAGATGTGGCAGCAGCAGGAGCTTGGGCATTGAGGGCCAGAGAGGCGCTGGTTGTTGCGGCTGCTTTCGTCACTGCTGCAATGACACGTTCGGCCTCCCATACTTTGATTGTAGCTGTCAGTATGCCAGGCTCCTCAAGTCCAACTGTGACAAGCAGCTGATGGGCCTGGATGTCACAGCAGCACAGCACAAAAGGTAGATATGCATGCCATCAGTACCATAAGGTTGCTGCAGCTTCAGTGCATGGCAGCGGATCTAGTAGAGCGAGTCCCCACGTTGCAGTCATGCTAGCCACAGCCTGACAACAATGGCACCACATGCAAGGAGTCAGTTGACGTTGATGGACGCAGAACTGCCCTGCCACTCAGCTGCTCACCGCTGACCAAGCCATGTACAGGACTTTGTACGTGAACGCATTCAAACACCCCTGAGATTGGAACGTGTCGTCCAACAGGTGTATGGTACCGTTGTCACAGCCCACATACAACAAGTTGGCCCCTGAACAATGGCAGGTGCTGTTGGGTGGGAACCCATGTATCTTCACTTCATGCTGCTGAAAGAAGGAGAACTTCTTGAATGCAAAGCTCATTATTGTTTCGTTTCCTGTACCTCTGGTGGAAGCATTCAGAGTGAGAGTGAAACCCCTACAGTACTAGTCCATTTCTGGATACGGTACGAAGCAGGTACCCTGCTGTTCCCATCTGCCCGCATGGCTTGATCGCGCTGCTGTGCTGACAAGCCGCTGCAAGTAGAGCACAGGAGGTTATAGTCACCCAACCCTTTTGCTTCAGTTCAGCTTCCAACGAGAGTACAACCGATGTCCGACAAACATCCGAGGCTTGCTCCTCAACATCAGCACTGATACTTGAAGTTGACGCTGGAAACAAAGCATTGTCCCACTGGTATTGGATCACTCTTTGACCCGGAAAGCAGTTGAGTCCGACCGTCGGGGCCTGTTGGATTGTGCCACAGGTGTCAAAGCTGGTGCCAGGTCACCCTGATGATGCACAGCTGGCTCCCTGCATCATGCATATAGCGGTCGACTAGTACGGCAGACTGTCAACATAATCGGTAGAGAGTATCTTGGTGGGCAGACGGCCGCACTGTGCTGCTTTGCCCCCTACAGCAACCTGATCTTGTACTGCCAAGCCTTGGCAGTACATTGGCATTTAATCCAGGCTGGAAGATGCATGAAGTTGTCAGTTACACCCCTGACATACACGCTTTTCAACACGCATCATTGCATTTAGTTTGCTGCCTGAGCCCTGTTCTGCCTCACTGGATACGCTCTTCCATGAAACAGGAGACTTGTAGCATAATAAGATCGACATCCAAGTTTCATGTGTGTGATATCGTCAAACGGGCTCTACTTACTCATGTAACTTTCAAACTCGATATTGATGATTGACATACCATAACAATATTCCTCTCAACAATGCAGGGTAACGCAGCATACGCTCCCATGGCCAGCTTGCACATGACAGGAAGACCAGCACTTGTCAAGAGCTTCAGGGGCAAGATATACTGGGATACATTAATACAATATTGCCATGCACATAAAATGGTCAGTATCAGCCGGCATTGCATCCACTGTGCTGCACGAGCCGAATATCCTTTCACTCACAAGGACACAGTGCACTAAACACATTTACAAGACTCAACCAATTGGTTGCTTCCAGAACATGAATTCACAGGGCAGTTGTGCACCACCTCACGAGCCATAGATGATCTGCACTTATATCACACTACTTGCAGTCTGCTGACAACTGCATTGCTTACACCCTGGTAACAGTACCGTAGTTGCTGATCATATATTCCAGCACTGTCACAATAGCATCCAGCTCAGCATCATCCAAGGGTGTCACCTTGTGCACCTCAGCCGCTCCAGCTGACTCATGCTCAGCTATCCTTGCTGCTGCGCCAACCTCCTTGTTCTCTGCATCTGCTTCTACAGCATCTGTGGCAGGCACGTCGCTGGACAATGGCATCGGCCTATTCAATGCAAATGCCTTGGTGATACCTTGCCAAGGGCCTGGGCCTGAGCCTCGTTCTGCCCTAGGTGCAGGCTTCCATGCCACTACATGTGCAAGCACCTCAGCCAGTGCCTGGCTGTCCATTTCGTTGACTGCTGCTTGCTCATTAATGAGGCTGCATGTTTGCAGAATCAGACATAGTGCTCCTGCATTTGCTGGTGGAAGCTGTTGCAGTAGAGCTGCACTGGCATCTGGATGGTCACCAGCTGCCACCCACTGCGGGAGCAACCTGCAATTGTGCAGCATAAGGGCTGAGCTGCCATGTTGACATCCAACAAATGCAAATCTTGTCAACGGACAAAACTGTGGATGAGTACAGCCGGGCATGATACAGTACTGAATGTCGACTGCACATGTCGCATGCATGAGGTGGCATATCATAACATACCTGTAGGTCAGCAGTGGTTCAGCCAGCCCCAGCAGGAACCGTTTCAACAAGGATGCCACAGCATGAGGGCTAGCTCCAGGAGGTAGCAGCTTCAAGGGGCCTGGGGAAGCAGAGTTGCAAATCATTGACTAACATAAGCGATACCTAAGTAAACATGCTCATGTTGCAGCATGACTGCAAGGTGCATTGTCAAACACTGCTTGGCTTTCAACCAAAGGCTTTGAGAGGTAACCAAGCAGGAGCCAACGCCTCATCTCTGCTGCTGACAGTGATTTTGCAATTTCGTTGCTACTATGTTGACCTTGCTCATGTCCTACTGGCCGGGATTGACAACACAGCAAACATCACTTGCCTGCAGCTGTTTCTGCCAGGCGGTCCACTAACTCCTGAGGCGGATCATGCTTGAAGATTCTTTCAGTGGTGAGACCTGGACCAGACGCCAAGGCTGTACAACACGAAAGCACCAACTGAGGGCATGGTCTCATGGCTAGCTCAGCACGACATATGGCCTGCAGCAAGGGAATAATCAAGGTACCATCATGCCACTGTCCCTGCACGCGGCAATTGGTAATGCATTGACAGTATCATGACAAGCAATAAAACAGCTGCAAGAGAAACGAGTGGTCCGCAGCAGTAGGCACTCCCTGCAAGCAAGGAATGGTAAGATGACAGTAGCATTGGTCTGTAACATCTTACGCACTTGCACAGGTTCTCCTTGTGCTAAGCGCTTGATGCCATCTGCTGTTGCTGCTGCTGTTTTCATAGACGCTTGATAGAAACGGCTGCCCTGCTCCTTGGCGCGCGCCCCAAACCTACACAAGGCACACAGATTTCTTGTGCGATAGCTCAGTGTAGCAAGGCAGCATGATGATCTTGAATATTGCCCGCAACACTGCTGTGCATGTGCTTGTCCAAGAAATGGTGCCCGCTTGACGATGATCGACCATGTCTCCGAAAGGGAAGCAGCTTCAACTCACCCTGCTGCTGTGGCCCTTATCCTTGCAACTACTTCATGAGTTCCGTGTTGCTGTGCAACCTCCTCAGCTTGCATCTCAGTTTGAAGCGTTGACTGCTGCCGCTGCTGCTGCTGCCCGGGCTCCCTCCTGATCAGGCTTGCTAGTCTGAGTGAGCCAAGCTTCAAAGCTGTAGTGTACACAACAGTGCATCCAACATCATCTCCATGGTCATATATGGTCAATAAACAAGGCTACGTACACTGCTGTCTTCTTGTTGCACGCACGTAATTGCAAGCGCTTTCATCAGCTTTGTACTTCTCCTGTCACAGCTGCATGGTGCATCTGCCGTATATCTACCCTACATCCACCGTATTCTGTACAGCACCACACTCACCCTCAAGAGGTTCAAATGGCCTGGAGCCAGGTGGTGCGGTTTCTACCTGTGGCTCGTGTTGATAAGATGATGTCTCAGATGTACGAACCTCAGCTTGCTCGAGGTCTGCCTTGCCTATGTTTTCTGATGCAGGTCTGCCATTGCTTTCAGCAGAGAGTGTTGAAGGACCCAGAGAATTAAGTTCTCCTTCGTTCAACGCAGTGCTATGCGACGTATCATCCATCACGTTTCGTGCTTTTCACAAACAAGAGGTGTTAAGTGGCTGTATCAAGGGTTGCAACGTTCCGCTGATTCTATCACACCCAACAAGCACAGTAATGCAGTGGAAGGGGGTCTGCAGGTGAAACGCTGGTTGAAACCAAGCGTTGAAGACTCATGTCATGCAAATAAGCGGATCACGAAAGAGCAAGGGCCCCGGGTTCACGGTGAACAGGTCATAACCGTTCGTTGACATTGACTGCTTGTGGTCACGTCTAAAGAGCTGGCAGCATTGACATAAGCTCTTGAACTGCCGTGTTTAGCTCTTTTGCACCTCGATCGCATGTGATACCAGTGAGCTGGTTGGTCTGCTTTGGTTTGTGAGATCGTGACTTCAATAACACAGAAGAAGACCTGATATGTTGAAATTGCTGATCCTGGTTGCTCATATATATAGTGCACTAGCTTCCTTTGAGGTCGAACTCGGTGGCCTGAAGGTTGGTTTGACGATATCTCCTAGACAAGCAACGAACGAATTGAGCGGGCACTCATCAAACATGGCGATGCTCTATGCAGGTTGTGCACCCTGCAAATGATAAGGGCAGGTGAGGCCGGCACTTCCGGGGTCACGGAGTAACAGTACAGCAACTGCAGACCCTGCTTGCTTCCTGCGGCATGGCCCGTGGCGGAAGCAGCTTGACTTTGTGATCATGCTGTTTTGAAGATTTGTGACAGCGCGCATTCAGTGTCCTGACATCCAGCGTGTACTTGACGCAGGTTGGATGTCGCCCTTGCCAACTTTGGACTTCCGAAATATGGGGCGGCTTTAGTGTGAGCTTCAGCAGATGCAGTTTGTCACAGTTGGTTACGCCCTGGAGTTATCTATAATGTGTTCTATTGTTGCAGGGGAGAGCTCATATACCCCAATCCCAGTTCCCAATACAGCTCACATGCTTATCAGTGTCAACCAGCAGCATGCAACTATGGCTGCTCTTTCTTCAATGTAAGTTTACCAGATTCTAGGCTGGGGACATGTCCTGCAAGCCTCTTAATATAGCTGGAACGTATCATATACATCACACTGGTGGTTAGAGGATTCAGACTTCCTCACAGGACTTGCATTCATAGCCCGCTGTTGAATGCAGGAGAGTTCCCCACCCTTCAAGATTGAGAAGAAGCCAGGGAAACATTACATCATGCTGCTGGATCGTGGACCACGTAAGCATGCAGGATAAAGGCATGAGCAAGGGTCAGCTGGCGGATACAGTGCTTGATGTTTGGATGTGCTATCAGCGGAGGGCAGCTATAGCTTGCATAGGGATTGCAACCGCTGCAGGATGGTAGCATCGCCTTGAAGGAATACTGTCTAATAGCAGTCATGTGTTGATTGTCGCCCTTGATATGCAGGAGACCACACAGGCCTCTCCAGGCCCTGTTATTTCATTGACAAGGCATATCATGCACAGATAGCTGGAGCTGATGCCTTGCTTGTTGTGAATGACAATCCTGGAGACCTTTCTACAGCAGTGGCACCAAAGGACGAAGATTCAACGAGGTGCGCATCATCTTGTAACCACAGGTTCGCGCTCCAGATCAACTAGCAAGGGGCAGCAGTGATGCAGCCTGGAGCTCTTGTTGGGCAGTGTTCTCAGCAGCAGCAGGCTGGATATCATGTCATCATCACCAGGTGTAGCATCTGCTTGTGATGGTAGCACTGTGCTTGCAAAGCCTATAGAAGAATGAAGGTGCAGTGTGTAGCGGCTCCAGACTTTGTACACTGTTGTGTTGATCACAGGGAGCTTGCTCAGATGTCTATATCAGCTGGGCTCATAAGCCAGACAGATGGTGACTATATAAAAGATCTACTGCGCAAGGGTCCTGTGTCAGTGGCACTCAATTGGACAGACCTGATGCCAAAAGCAAGCAAGGTGTGTGCAGCAGGTTGTCCAGTGCTCCTCCAACGGTCCATAGCTGTTGCCTTTGAGGTGCACCTCAGCAGTCGATGCAGTTGCGCTGGCATGGGATGCCGGCCTCAACAGGCCTCCAGTCCGTTCCATGACTCCTGTAAGAGCAATGGCTTGTCTCAAGCCAACACAATATGATGCAGTGTCCCAGGCAGCTGACACTGCCTGGCTGAATGACATGACACCTGTACTTGCATCATATGATGGATCTGGAATAATGACATGCAGGTTTCCTGGGAGTTTTGGACAAACAGCAATGATAATTGCGGCCTGCTATGCGATCGGCAACGAAGATTTATCAAAGTAAGACAACAGCTACATGCGATTACTCGCAGTAGAAGACCAGCTATAAAGTACAGTGGTGCAGCATGAGACATTGCCACCATGGGCTCACGGGGCACCAGGATTAAGCTGCAAGATCATGCTGTTGCTGTGTATGGCAGATAGAATGAGGGTAAATGTGCTTGTTTGCAGCAGCCTCCAAAGCGCCTCCTGAAGCAGTACGATATGCACCAAGCAGGAGAACCACAGGAGCATCAATCTTGAGAAGCAGCATTCCATGGTTCATCAGGTTCGTCTTGACCTGTTTGCAGGACTTCAAGGCAACTGCCAAGATGATGGAAACTGCTGGTCTGGTAGAGTACCAACCCCGGTACCTCATGTGGGTCTGTGAGTATGGTGCAGACGCAGAAGAGTGCAAGACGCAGTGCATCAGGCAGGGAGCCTACTGCTGTGCTGATCCAGATGACAACATACACGAGGGCTACTCAGGAGTCGATGTCCTACTGGTAGGAGTGACTATTTGATTCGTGTGTATACGCTGTTGAGGGCAAGCAGATACTCTACTTTACAGCAGCAGCATGAACAGCAATAATCATTGGTGTTTGACTAGGCACATATGCGGGATGTGTTGTTGAAGTGCAATAAACCAGGGACTCTCAATGGAGCATGGGTGTGATTCTGTAGACAAGAATGCGAAGCATGGGCTGGAAATCTAGTCAGCAGATTTACTTGGTCAGTGCTCTCAATGCATCATCTGGTGTGTTGATTGCAGATGAACATCCGTAGCTTATGCTTTGCTCGAGTAGCACGTGATGTCGGAGAATCCTGGCTGTGGTGGGAGTATGCTGATAAGATGGGCAACACATGCACGATGGCTGATAAGAAGTACAACCCAGAGTGTGCTGAGCAGGTGACAGATGCTCAATACATGCAGATACATGACATTCATATTCAAAATTCACATCCAGCTGGGTGCGCATAACACGCACTGTCTCGGCATAACACTGTTTCAAGCTCCACACCAGTGTGTACCCATGCCGGGCGTGACTATGAGAGGGGCTGCCTGCCATTCAGCTGATATGAATTCCCCTGTTGGGTCTGCAGGTATTCAAGGACGTGGCAGTTGGCTCAAAGCTGGCTGGTGACAGCGGCATCAAAGCCTGGAAAGACTGCTTGGACTTTGGCAAGCTTGATGGCACAGACCCAATCAAGATACTTGATGAAGAGCTTGCAGCACAGACAGGAGAGGATGCAGAAAGCACCATTGCCATCATGCCAACTGTCCGTGTCAACAAAAGGCAGTACAGGGGTGCTTTGGAGGCCGCAAGTGTGCTGAGGGCTATCTGTGCAGGTCAGAGGCGCAGTTAAAAGGTTATCTTATGATTAAAGGAGATATTTGCCAAGCTGCATTGCGCTACTATGTGCCCTCAGTCAGTCATACTGAATTTGATGTTGAGGTCCAGAGTGCTGCTGTTATGTACGTTTGTGATGCAGGATATCCCACTGGCACTGAGCCATCAGTATGCAATGAGGAATGGGTGTCAGATAATGAATGCAGGGAGGGCAATGATGGGTGGCTTGCATGCAACAGCAAGTAAGTTTGGAGTTGTTACTTGTCACATGCATGTTGTATCTCTCTCACACTACTTGCCCAGCAGTATACATGTGCCATATGGCTGGCATGACCTTGCTGTATGCCACACCACGCAGTGTCTCTAGGTGGATCATGTTGCACAAGTCTTCCGTGTTTACTCAAGCAAAACAGTGTACCAACTGCCCTGTAGCAACCACAGTCTTGATGTTCTGTTGTGCCTCTTGCTTCATTTCATCACTGCAGTCTGAACTCCACCCTCGGCCGTACGCGTTGCGTAAACACATTCACTGGCTACACTTGTGAGTGTGGTGAGGGCTTCATGAAGGTAATCGACAAGGCCACAGGTGTGGATTCATGTGCCGAGATCAACGAGTGCCTGGTGTCAAGTGTACCCTGGACCAAGGAGAACTGCAAGTGTGAACGATGTGCCTGCATCAACACAGTAGGCAGCTACAAGTAAGTGTTGAGGAGTTCAACTTGAACTGTTCAATGCAGCCATGAGCCTGGACAACATGGCACGATGCTGAGACTTCTGATGTTGTGTTACAGGCAGTGATGCCAGCCTGCAGCATATGTGCATCCACAGCTATCTACGATATGTTTGAAAGATGCAAGTGGTGCAGATTACTAGAAGCATTATGGTGCTAACAGCGG
This sequence comes from Coelastrella sp. M60, assembly GCA_001630525.1. NCBI lineage: Eukaryota > Viridiplantae > Chlorophyta > Chlorophyceae > Sphaeropleales > Scenedesmaceae > Coelastrella > Coelastrella sp. M60. The sequence continues at coordinate 5,899 of LWCB01006905.1, read as the reverse complement.
GGTTATGATCTCTTGCTATTGCTGCAATGATGCAATGCACCCCTGTTGTTTACAAGTCACCCACTTCAAGATCAGGAGCCAACAAGGGGCTCATGGGCGTTTTATGTATATGTTGCACCCACTCGTGCCACTCACAATGGTGGCAGACAAATATTTCCACCAATGTTCATCAACCCTGGTACCCAAGTTGGCCCTGGGGTTTTGTCCCCTCACTGGCAGCTGAAGCCAGGTCTCCGGCCTGCAGGGCAGTATTCACATTTTGCGCTGTGCTGTGCTGCAGTTGTACTGGGCCACTGGAGAACATGTGTGTGGAGAACCACAACTGGGGGGGGTGTTGGAGGGCCACCATTGGTGGAAAGTTCTTCACCGCCTGCAAGGATGACATTCGCACCTACAGGTCTGGCAGCAGCAAGGCTCGGCTCACTGCTTGCAACACGCCCTGCGAGACGTCACTTGCAGACTTGGGATGCAATGCTCATGCAGTTGCTATGAATGTAGCTGCGGCCTGTTGCATATGAACATTGTGTGGGTCCTTGCTACCTGCAGCATTAGTCTCATAGGTTGCCACCATTCCAATCATGACTGCAGGTGGATGAGTCAATATGGCATGGTGAATGAGAGCACCCCAACCTACCAGTGTCAGTGCCCACCCTGTTTCAGGGAAACGTCTTCAGGAAGCTGTGAACCAGCATGTGACCTTGGCTTGTGTGACAGCGCCTGGGGCAGTGACGGCTGTGCAGCAATTGGACAGGGAGGGCATGTAACAATAAAGAAAGGTATGTGCTGCCACGACAGTTGTGTAGCGCTCTGGTCACTACTGCGATGTGCATAGGCATACTGGTGCCTCTGGTCCCCCTTTCAAAGCCATGTTGGTATAACCCCTCTTGCTGAAGAAACACCGCAGCAGCAGCTGCAGCAGCCAGATATATCAGACACTGCATTGGGCTTTGCACAGGCTGGTGTCTTGAGCTGCATTCCATTGCAGTGCACATGCACCCCATGCATTGCATCTGAGTCTTATCACTGGTTAACTCTTGTGGTCATGAACATGAACGCGTCAAGGCAGGCAACTATGTTACATTCTACCAATGCATGTGTCAGTGAATCACGTGGATCAGTCACGCATGCGCAACATTCGGTGTGTATGCAGGTCTTGGTGCCGGTGGGGTCTTCTTCCTGCTCTTGCTGTCCGTGGCTGTCACTTCTGGTGGCATGTATGCTATCTATCAGTACCACCTACGTGCACGGATGCATGAAGACATGCGCAACATTCTGGAGGAGTATGTGCCGCTCAGCAGCGCACCACCACCTGAGTCTGTAGTGCCAGAGTCTTTCACAGACAGCACAACACCAAGACACTCATATGCTGTGGCTACACCTCGAGGACTGGATGCACCACTGTCGCTGAACCCCAGCAGGCTCTCCACTGGCTCTGGCACCACACAACAGTAACAAGCGCTGTCACATAATGACCCACGGCGGATATTGGACTCAGTCAGTGGCATGTGACCAGTGTGTGTGACAGATCAGACCGTCGCTAGGCTAGGCAACCTGTGGTACAATCTCTGGAAGCTCGAGTTGCTAAAACAGGCACCAAGCATCTCGTGGATTAGCAAAGGGGCACTGTGTTCAGCTAGACTGTAGTGAAGCTGTTGCACAGTCTGTACAGTACTGGAAGGCTTGTGGTGGCCAAGGCACTGACGATTGATTTTGTGTCGGTGTTGGCACAATACTGTTCTCAACGCGGTGAGGTTTCAGACCATAATTGGGTGATTCGCTCATCTATTTATATAGACTTTTGATCAAACATGCCTCAGCGCATTGGCAGCACAAGGGGCGGATTTTGCGCACTTGTGCAACTTGTTTATCTTATACTGTATAACAATAATTACACACCAGTATCCACAGAGCTCATGTATCACAGGTTGGTCCAGCTGATATATGGGTTTGTAGCTTCTGTTGCACAAGCAGGCATTTCTACATCTGTACATTAGCACCAACTGCCCCCTGTGCTGACTACAGTGGCATACATATATACCCTGAGTGCATCATGCACTGACAGTGTCAACTTTACAGCTGTGCATGAGCTGTAAGTATTGACGCTACGGCTAATACGTGAGCACACTATCTTGGCAGCAACGGTGTCCTGTCTGCATCTGCTTCTGCTGAGCCATTTTCAGCAATGACCCGTATATGATCCATGCTTGGAGAATACACCATACCAGGCGTCCCTGGCCTGGCTGCAGGCTCTGCTGCTTTCTGACCAACCTTGTCTCCAAAAGTGAAGAATTGATGCATGCTAACAAACACTATGCTCACCCCTATGAGGAAATTCATGGTGAGCCGATGCCCAAACATTGCCCAGCTCATCATGGCAGTAAAGATGGTTGCTATTGTGCTTGAATACTTCTTTAGTATGGTGTCTGCAAACTTGTAGAAGAACGAGCTAAGGATGCCCTGCACAACAGTTGCAAAGGCAAAGTCAGGATCTGGAGCAAAGGCAAAAGAAAAGGATAAACAACAGTGAAACAAGTGTCGCTTGGCTGCACAGCACACACAGACTTTTCCACTTGTAAGTTTCATGACTGGGGTATGCAGTAGGTACATAAGAAACCGTTCGAAGCAACAACTAAAGCGAGCATCTGCAAGTGTATGATACACCCTACCTGCAGAGCATTGTTGACCACTAGTAGCAGGGTGACTTTGGTCTGATGATCAAATATACTCAGGAAGGTCTGTTGCTTATATATGCAGACTGCCAACGCCCCCAACAAGTTGAAGCACATCCCATAGAAGTATAGGAAGAAGTTTTGTAGGTGCACGCTGGTGTCCATGTGCTTCTTCAACCCCTTCTCATTATACACTGAAGCAGCTGACGGCACCGTGACACTGCCCAGTACACACAAAATTGCAGGCAAGAGTGACCCTCCGGGGATCTGCTCGCCAGTATTGCTACAAGACTGCAACTGGTTGATTGTGATGCCTGCAGCAGGTCAGCACAGAGAAACTGTGGGCTGAAGCAACAATCTACTACCAGAGCCACCAGCACTGGACATGAGACGCCCGCGTCCAGACATGACTCACATGATGTATTCCACCACATAGATACCTGGATACATGGGTTACATCCCTGACATAATCAGCATGCTGCAAGCACCTTCCTATGTGCAGATCATGACAGAGCACAGGAACACTTTGAACTGATGATTGATGAAATTATGCTCCAGCTGATTTGCTCCAAGGTGACAAGATTGCAGATGACATGTGAAAGGAGTTAGAGGACACCGTCATCAGAAGACATCTGCTCGTCTTGGTTGAAGCATTGCCCTCTCTATCTGTATGGTGTGAATGTGGATGTAGACTAACACAATTCACATGAGTGCGGCAGCGCTCAACATCTGTATGCTCAGCAGACGTAGAGTATACACACTCTGCAGTATTGAAAAGTGGCTGCTTGTTCCTAAGTGCGCACAGCAGCCAGGGCATGACTCACCAGCTACAAGCAGAAACAGCGCCTCGTATTGTATGACATTGAATTGTCTGTGCATGACTGTTCGCATCAGAATTGCTATTGTGAAAATCTTCAAGTTGCTCAACATCTTGGTGGTGGTTGGTCTGAAGTATAGCTGCATTGCAAACTTCAAGTAGTTGTTGATGGCATACAGCCCTGCTGGGACCGCTAGCAACCAGTTGTGGCGGGCATCTGCAACAAATGCCGTGATGGAGCGGTACATGGGAGGCCCTGGCCTGCCTGTTCCCTGCAATAATGCATCATACCATCTGATCTGTGGATGAGTGAGTTGCATTTGGGGCTGCAAGCAGGCAACCTTGAAGAAAAACAGTCTCTGGTCATTGCGCAACACACAGGCAGCACATTTGAAGTTGCCCCATGCAATGGTAGCTGTCAACTGTCACAGCTGTCCATTTGGCCTGATAGTATACCCACCAAGCATAGCAGCACAACAAAGGCGAAGATGACCTTGAATACTTCTGTCATCAGATTGACACTGATTGGGTTGAACGAGAACTTGCCAGATGAATTTTTGGACAGGTGGACCAGTACAGGCTGTAAACCTGCCGGTGCAGACAATTTCAAGAAGAACATACCTGAATACAGGGTTACCTCCTATTGCATCGTGAAAGTGATCAGGATACAGATGTAATGCTCCATATTACTGTACAAAGGGACAACAATGTTGCAGGGGGCTTGATGACTGCGAAGCATACTAAAGGGTGCTGCATAGCAACGCTCATGGCTTACCTAGCAACAAGCAGTCCGAAGCAACCAATGCTATCTTGAATGATCGGTTCCGCGCTGCCTCTGCTTGCTTTTTCGGCTCTTCGTATGCTCCAAAAGCAACCTGCACTTTACAAAATGGGCATGGTGAAGATGCAAGGTGTTGAGCCTATCAACCATCTGAGTCCAATCAATGTCAGTGTCCTGTGGATGCTGCCAGTCAGACGCTCCCTAGCACTGCGATGTTTACAGAATGAATGGAGGGTTGAGATTCCATGCAAGCATACTGCTTGAATGTCCGCTTGTGATGGCACTGTTGCCATGGCTGATGGGTGTACAGTAACAGATGACATAGCAGCACTGCTGTGGTGATTGCTGGCTGATGCTCTTGCAGGCCTAGCGCTGCGGGCAGACGCCAAGCTGCTTCACTACGCCAATGAACGTACAGGCAGCAAAGCATGGGCATCTTCGCAAGCAGCTATTGGTGTATGGCCAAACCTTGGTTGGGGCAAGGGCATCCATCTCTGCAACCATCCACCAGCTGCACGTATATGATCTTGGCCCTGGTATCCAATTGCTCTACGTGACTGACTCCACAACACTATGGGCTCCACACTACTATGTGCCATCTAGCAACGTTCCATGAGGCAGCGCGCTTCTTCAGCTCAACGCACACTGCAACCTCCCCACACAACAGCTGACTCTGGCTAACGAGCTCTGAGCACGAGTGATTATGCAGCAGCCGAAGACGACGTGATGCTGTAGTATTGCTATAAAGTATTGAGTGATATTAAGAGCGGCACCTTACTGCCTACTGTGTTCTCTGAGCGGTAGGTTGCCGATGCGCAGCTTAGGAAATGCACCGCCATCACAAACACCAGGCAAATCTGTCAGAATATGGTCAATCCAAGAATTCCGCGTGCATACTGCGTGCTTGATCAAGCCTGTACAGCATTGGTTTGTAGTCCGGTCGAAGAGTTGTGAAGCAGGTGATCACACTCACGAAGGACAACGGCATGTGATTACTCCCTGGTTGAGCTATCTCTATTGCCATTGGGCAGTTACTTCTGATATAATCACATGTGTAACATTGCTGGGAACAACGGTCATCCCAGCTATTGCGTTTCCTGTCCCTCTTCAGATCAACAGCTTGTCTACATAATCCTACACAACATCACTAACATGTGCTGTTCGCCCAACAAGTGCTTTCTTGTCTCCCCGTACAGCACGTCGGTTGCGTCCCTCGACGACACAAGAGACCAGTCTGATGTCTAACCTCGAGTGCTACGGGCGAATAGAGACTGCCACATCTTCTCTGGAGTTGCAGATATACCATAATCCAGGTAGAGTGTCGGGTGTATCTTCTGTGGGTACATAGATATCGCCCTGGAATACTCGACAGTCATTCTTTGGACGCAGGTAACTGGGACCCAAATGACATCTGAAAGACATGTATGATGCGTTATGCAGGAGTTATCGGAGGTAGAGGCTGTGTTGTGTTGCACCCATGGGCTAAGCTGGGTGGCAGTATGGAGGACCCCACTGTTACAGCTGTATACAGGTCAGGCATACAGGCAGCACTTCAAGATTGCTGTGCAGACGAAACAACCCTTTCGTTTTTTTCGGCATAACCCTGGTCAGTCGTATTGCAGCTTTGGAACC
>LWCB01006896.1:0-16442 GCA_001630525.1 Coelastrella sp. M60 | reverse complement strand
CCATGCAGACCTCAAATAACTAACAATAACAGAGACAATCTGACTCGCTATAACATCAGACCCCCAATAATCATCAGAAACAAAACGAGCAACACGTTTTTGATCATCTGATATTAATATGACCATATGCCTGACGGCAGTTTTGAGATGAGGGTGCCTGGCGTATTTGTGTCTGCATGACTAGATTGTCTTATGAGCTGTTCCATACACAGCCTGGCACATCAAACATGCTCTTGTCCCACTATGACAAGCAATATTGCACATATGTTCAGCATAACCTATCCACTTGCGTCGGTATTTGCTGTTGCTTCAGTTACATTGTGCTCGTATGTGCGGAATACCTGAAGCTGTCCTGGCCCGGGCAGCTGACGTGTTGTCTCTGCAACAATCAGGCCATGCCATCCAGCGTTTGCAACTCCCACAGTTGCAGCAGCGCGATGAGCAGTACTGGCAGCTGCTGCAGAAGCTTGCGAGAACACAGCTGTCAGATCAGCAAGCTGTGATCTCTTTGTTACAGTCAGTCCTTCAAGTAGAGGCAGCTGCAACTGAATCATGACATGACTGTACAGGTCGACATGTCAGACTGCCTCAATCACACCCACTGATGCTAAGGCATCATGGCACAGTGAACATTGTAACATTGATCTAGCACGCCCAGGTGTCCTTCCAACTGGACCGTCAGTGATCATAGTAGTGCTTACTGAAGACGCCCGACGCAGTATGCAGCTTGCCAACTTGGCAGCTTGAGGCAATAGGTCTCATACCATCGATCATGATTATAGTAGGGGCTTGTACCGCGTTGGGGCTCAGCCTAAGTCTTTAAAAGACTTCCTGTTACTCGCTCAATCACTAAGGACGATCCTCTCCTTTCCGAAAGAATAGGTTCCAGGCTGCAATACTATTCAATAGTAATGATTACTGTTGAAAGATATGACGGTTATATCTTTCACGAGCTCAGCCTGCTCTGGCAGAGCATGTATATACATATGTATGCATGGTTCCAGCTGGTTCTGCAGAGCCATGATGTGCAGCGAGTCAACATCTTTGCCTAAGAAGAGGTCTCACCATAGGCTTCAAGTAGAGGTAACTACAGAGTCCCAGTATCCATAGTAGTGGCCCTAGTTGCATGATGCATCAACCTGCTGTGCATGTTTCATGTTATGCTTTCTTCGCGTTTGCTATGTTTCTTATACATTGTCATGGCAGTCCCATACAGAACTAGCTGCAGCAGTCAATAAGCAACGCCAGTGCCACAAGTTGTTGATTGATTAGCACATGAGATCCTTTGCTTGATCAAGCATCATTGCCTGGCTCTCAAAGTCTTGATGATTATTTGATACCCACATGTTGTTACAAGCTGCTCTGGCAGCCACCATGAATGATCATCATAAGTGATCATCTTCAATTGTCTGAGTAAGTTTTTTGTACCATACTTCCCATCGCAATGCATTGCAGCACTGCAGCACAACTGTCACAGCTGCACATGAGCATGACAGCCTGCACAAACTTCACATCAACAAACAATGACTTTGGAATGCACCACAATAGGCACAACATTCAGGTATTGCCAGGAAACATCTCCAACACACCTTACATTCACCTAATGCAAATCGGCTGCAACAACATGTTTCAGCTGCATACCAACAAGCTTGGCAACCTATGATGAATAGCAAGGACGCCATACCAAGCATGTTGATCATCCACACTAACAAGCACAAAGGAATTCTGCTGGAAGGACCACAGTAGTCACACGACATGTGGTATGCGGCGCATTTCAGATTGCAAACGTGTTCAACTTTCATCCTACTGCTGCCACCAACTGTCCAGGCTGTCTTACCACTGGACTGGCAGCAAACGTCAAATCAGCATCAAGGCATAACCACAATTGCAACAAGATACACAGAGGCACCAAGGCTGAAAGTTGTGATGTGCCCTCATCCTCATAGGACTTGCTCATGTCAATAGCCACAATGAATATTCCAGGGGCAAACGACACCCAGAAGCAAGCAGTACCACACTTGTACATGGGATCCCCTCCCCCCAATTCCCCAGCAGAAATAGAAAGAGAGAATGGTAACAGGTTGTACAAACAGCCTGGAAAATGTGAATCAAGTGTGAATGAACAGACTCCTCATGGACTCCCCACACAGCAAACAATGACAACAGACTGCAGATGCATTCCGTAATCATGCTCTCCATGTCGACCACCCCACAGGTGCGCACGCCAGGCGTTGCCTACCAGAATGAAGAGGCCATCAGACAACGCAACTTTGCGCAGAGCAAGTCCTGTCAGTGCTCCAAGCACCCTACAAACCACAACCAGCAAAGCACAACCAGCAAGCAGCAAAGAAAGACTATGGTACATACAGCGGCAGCGCAACCATGTGCACCACTGCAATATACAAGCAATAGAGACTCAGCAGCCAACTTACCAGGGTGAGACTACAGACGTCAGCACGCAGCCCCTCACAGCAACCCAAGACAGTGTTCCACTCAGGTCCCCTCCCAACACAGAAAGCATAGCTAAGCCTCACGGAAGCCTCTATAACAACACACCAGCTCTCACATGCATGCAAGATACATGCCCAGAAGCTGCGCAGGCAAATATACAGTACTTTTTAATAACACAAGCACAAGTGCCCCCAGAATTCCACACAACAGCTGTATTACCAGTGGATCTGAGCTGTGCAGATTTGACCCTCGGTACGTACTGTAAATGGCAATGCACTACCCTGAAACTGCAAGGCAGACTCCATTACATGTGCAATGCATCAGCACAGCAGTACACCCACATGGAGGAACACATGCTGTGCAACTTGCATGACATCAGCAATGCTGAGCTGCTGTCAGGCTGCTGATGCAACCAGCACATCATTCACACAGTATGCATGCCATTCAACAATGTAACATCAGAAGCATTAAAACCAGGGACCAAGCATGATTACCCCCTGTGTCATGTGTCTGAATCGTCAGTTAGTCACTTTGTCACAGAGTCAGATTCCTGCAGTGACCACTGCCCTCATGGCCTTGACACCACCACGTCAGACTGGGATGGCAGTGGCAGCAACCCAGCTACTCAACAATGCAGCTCATCATCAACTCTCACACACAGTCGACTACTTTCACCATACAAGACAACCACGCACCTTGCGCAATAAATGGACAGATACTGATTGCCAGCTACCAACCCCTTCAAGTAAGGCATCAATAATCCACTGCATACATGGTACTGTTCTTGGGCTATATGAACAAGAGCACTGCAGTCGCTGGTGCCAATGCTGGAGTCGAGGAGAAGAATGATAGTATACACCACAGCCTGTGGGACGACCCCTATACAACATCACAAAGCCTCTCTACACTCCCATCCTCATGCTAAGAGCCATCGCCCTTCAGTCTCTTCAAAGATACTGTGGTCAAGCCGACTGTACACCAGCGGCAACACAGTACATGAGATACAACTAGAAGACACAAGAGAGAGAGAGCCACATGGTGGGCAATTCTTACAGTACAGCCTCTGTTGCCCCCTGAAGAGGCTGAACAGGAAGCTCGGGGCAATTACCCCCTATTACAATAGTGTACACGTGCTGGTCAACAACAGTCCCACGCACACACAGCTTGCAAAGCATCTAGATGTCAGCCTGCCATGTATGCCTGAAACTGCAGGCACAGCAATATAAAGAGAATATATTGTACATACTGGTGTATAATAAAACACCTTTGCTACCACCCTGCCACCCTGAACCCATCTGACACCCAAAACGCCTCAACCCTTATGGTCCAAACAATCTCCAGCCGGCAGCAGCACTGCCGTTCAATGCATCGTGCAACTCTTTTGGATGCATTCACAAAGCTTATGAAGCTTACCGACTGCAACTCATGCCAAGCACCCGTTGCAGAAACAAACACGAGCTGGTGCCTAGGTGCTTCAAGTATGGACTGGACATATGTCACCCAGCACTGCAAATTCAGTGCAACACAAGGCCTGCATGCCAGACGAAGACATTGATATCAACCAACCACAGCCATCAACCCTCCAGCTACCTCAACCATAAGCTACCACTTGCTGCGATACCACACTTCTCTGCAGCCACATGATCGCAACTTAGCTCAGCATGCCATAAAGAAAGGGCATACAGACCAACCCTTTCACAGTTAAGGAGAGGCTGGGGGCCACACGGAACTCCATTGGAGAACTAGCAACTCACAAACAGTTGCGACACAACCGAACACCAGCAACCCGACCACTGGCCACGTCAACAACATCCAAGACATAACCTCAACAATATAGGAACTAACAAACATGTCAGGTCTTTGGCAGTGATACACTCAATGGATGCCTCTCAAAGACATTCATGTGCGTCCACACTTGACAGCTGCTCGCAAACACCTTGTCTACACTGCAATCAATCAGAGGCATGACAGAGCCGGTAATGCAGCACACCCCCGGGGAGACACTTGCATGTGTGCATCACAGCTGCTGGCACAAAGACAGCACCGGATAGAGAACGAATAGAGGTTGATGCAATGCTCAGAAGCCATCAAGTGCTTGGTGATCGCCCTTGATATGCTGATCACTGTACTAGACCATGCCCCAGGCAACCACCAACACGCTGGTTGTGCACAGCCAAACTATGGCTAAGAAACAAGAGCAGGAGATCGCACAGGCGCCCTTGGCGCTACTCTCAGCTTCTCCTGCAGGGCCACCTCAAGGGGTTCCAACTGCCCTGCTACAAACAGCTGCAGGCTCTCACCCACATCAGCAATCGCCCCCGTCAATCCAGCAGCAAGTGGTACAGGTTCGGGGAGCTGCATGCCACCCAGGTCTGGTAAACCGCTCGACAAACCCATTGTGACCAAAGGATCCTGCAACAGCTGGACCTGGTCACCAGACCGCAACACAACCTCATGAGCCATGCTGGGCATCACCACAACCCCATTCACAGCGAGCCTGCAGCTGCTGCCTGCATGAGGCAGCCCAAAACCTAGCTGGCTCAGTGCGCTGCTGAGACCACCACTATTGGCTCTGCTCATTTGTTCTGTGAATTCTCGGCTGCTGAGCAGTTGACCAACAGTGCAGCGGGCTGGTACTTGGGTTATGCTGACACCACGAGGCCCGCTGATCATGATGCTGGCACCATGTGCATCGATTTCTGCCTCACTGATGGGCTGCATCCTAAATCTTGCTGCAAACTTGGCATCAGCAGGGGAAGATGCAGCAGACATGTACACCGCTGATGCTTCCTGCAGCAGCTGATCCTGCTGTTCCAAAGCGTCCAACTCCGCTGCAACAGCATCGCCTGCAAGCAGCAGACCCACTCTGTGAGACCCATCATAACCAGGACGCAAGCTCAAAAGCAAGCTCAGATGCCTAGAACAACGTTGTCAATCACTGTCAGGCAGATGTACACCATCCTCACACAGCAGCTTGTACGTTGACAGGCATATATTCAAACCAGCACTAAGCCTCAACCTGCTGCACACCTGCAGAGATGCTGCGGATAGGTGCAGCATTCTTGAAGGCATCCAAGCCCTGGCTGCTTGCACCACCTGCTGCGGCAGCTTCCAACCCCAGCTTTGCAGCCAAGCCTGCAACTGCTGCATCTCCACCACCAGAGCCAGGGCTCCCAGACGGCCTGACCTTGCGGTCATGTATGCCCAGCTTAACACTGGTTATCCACCGCTTCCACTGCACCAGCCTGTCCAACCAGAGGTCCTGCCTGCCCAGCTTCTCCTTGTACTTCCAGTGCGCTGCAAAGCCATACTCCGCAATGTAGTGCATCTTAGATGTCCGGATCTGCACTTCCATAGGTTGACCCTGAGTGTCTCTGACAGTGAGGTGTAGGCTTTGATAGCCATTGGCTTTACGATGCCGGATGTAGTCCTTGGTGCGACCAGGCATGGAGGACCAGAGGTCCTCAACAACGCGTAGGGCTGCATAGCAGTCGTGTTTGTGAGGAACTACCACCCGTACTGCCTGGATGTCATACACCTGACGCAGGGCTGCATTGATAGCTGCTGCTCTGTCACTGCTGCTACAGCCGCTGGGTGGCGCTGCAGCAGCAGCTGCGGCTGGCGAAACAGGGGATGATGGCTCCTGGTCATCATCGGAGCTGCTGCTGCTGTTGACACTCACACCTCGATCCAGCTTGCGAAGGTTCTTTTGGACCTTCTTCCAGACACCATACACATTCTTGACCCTGCCTGACACGTCCACCACCTCTAAACCAGCCGAGACTAGCGCTGTTGTGACCTCATCCACTGCTGATGCCAGTGCGCCTTTGCTGGCAACACGAGCAGCAATAGCATTAGCCACCAGCTCGTACTCCTCTGGGTTGAGTGTCTTAAAGCACAAGTCTTCTAGTTCAGCTTTGATCGACCATGCACCCAGGCGGTTTGCTAGCACAGCAAACACATCCAGTGTCTCACTGGCCATGCGCACCTGCAAGCAGTCATGCCAAGACAGGATTGGTGGCAATAGTTGTGCAGGCATCACACTGCACCCTGACCGCAGCAGCCTTCATCTATGTACACTCCATGTGCGCAGCCAGTCTGCCAGATTCCAGCTTTGGTAAGCACACACATATAGACATAAAACATGCATCAGGCATACATAATAAGCAGCAGAGTTTCACACCTGCTTGCAGCGTGGTAGGGATCCAATAGTACGCATATTGTGGAGCCGGTCAGCCAGCTTGATGAAGAGAGCAGTAACATCATCCATTCCTGTCAACATGTCGAGCATGGCTTCAGCCTCCAGGGTGTGAGTGTTATCTCTGTACGCCTGGCTGAGTTGATTCAGCTGCTGCACCTTGGTTACCAGGGACACAATAGAATCCGGTAATACTTGCGACAGCTGCCAAGCCTGCATGCTGCTGTCGCATAAAACATCATGCAGCAAACCTGCTGCAACAACCTCCTCAGGCAGACCAAGCTCTGCTAACACTGATGCTGTGGCTATACAATGCGACAAGACGCTGTCCCCGCTCTTGCGCATTTGACCTGCATGTGCGCGGGCTGCAATGGCATATGCAGCAGCCACGTTGCTGCCACCAAAGACTGGATGCTGAGCCTACAAACGAGAGTAACAAAAACAATATCAGTCACTCGGAAGCCTCTCAGCAATGTTCACACATGAACCCTCTGCAGGTGCTAGACTGTTGGCTGAGGAATGCAACACGCCATAGGATGCTGCATGGCAGATCATTTGCTACAACCTTCCAGATGCCCTGAGGTTGCAAGCTGCAGAATCAAACAGTATAGCTCGACCTGAAGAAGAGCCTATGCGTCGAGTCGAGGCTTACCTGAAGCTCCAACAGGGGCTGCATGTCCACGTCTGCGGCTTTCTCTGGCACCACCACCAACCCCTGCACAGCAAGCCCAGAGTACACGTCAACATGCAGAATCATGCCGTATAACACTATGAGGCGTCCTTTCTGCCAAAAAGCGCTGCACTTACCTTGAAAGTTTGAACAGGCGCTGCACATCCGAACAACTCATTGTCGCCAATGGTGGGCTTGTCCAGCAACGCTCTGCTGAGCAAACTAGACTTTGTCTCTCTTCTACCAGGTGAAAGACACACGCTGGAGCTCTCTGGCTCTGCGAAACCAACATGCACTGCTCGTGGGGCGCTGGGGGCTACGGGGGGCCTGCTGCCGGACGTAGACGGGGTTGAGGACAATGATATAGTTCTGCCTCCTCCGAAACTCAGCTTGTTGCCGGTCTCGCTGATTTTGCGGGAGAAGCTGGGCCTCCCCTCATCCTGACAGGGCACAGACTTGGAGAGAGGCTTGCCAGCCTTTATAGGAACAGAAGATGACTTCGTTGGAGGAGACGAGCAAAGAAGCCCGCCCGGAGACGAGCTGAGTATAGGAGACATTGTTTGCTATATTGTCTTTGTAGTATGGAGGAACAGCAGCTAATTGACAGCAATCAGAAGACATTATGCCTTAGAAAAACATGTTGCCGCTGTGGCAAAGCGTGCGCAGGCCGTGTGGAAACACTTTGCTATGCAGATAGGGCCGTTTACGTGCACTTGATGTATGGGTGCACGCTTGTATGCAAACAATATATCGTAGCACAGAGAAGACTGACGCACTTCACTCGAGGGCGGCCACGCATGATTGCGTACTTGGCATGGGGATTGACCTTCCCTCGGAAAGGGTTTTCAACGGTGAGGGCAACAGAGCCGCACGACAATCCTGAAAAGCAGGAACACAATGAAAGGATGTAGCATGCACATGCATTGCTCCTTTTTTGGCATAGTCATCAGGGCCTACAAGCCTAATCGGTCGATGCAACGACGGTGCAGCTGCACGTGTCAGCACGTTGGTCTCACCGTGCCAGACGTTGGTCTGGCATTTGACGTTTAGCACTGAATAGATTATGGGCAAGCATGGCAGGAAACACGATAAGCGCAACAAGCCTCACAGCGATAAAGATTCAAAATACTACAGCACCAAGCTCCTTACATACTCTGCTCGCGGCAAAGTCAGGAAACTTCGCAGCCTACTTGCAGATGCCAATAATGATGCGCTCCTCAGCATGGCTGTTGACTCCTCAGGTGCTGGTGCTCTGCACCAGGTGTGGCATAGGAAACTCCAGAGCAGCAGCTACACCACCGAATTCCAGCATGATGAGATCTTATAATCAGTATCCCTTTGTAGGCATGCAGGTATGGTCACCTGGAGGTGGTAACTCTACTCTTGAGGTGAGTTGCTTTGTTTTTGATTCGTATGTTGCGCTGCTTTTGATCATGCTCATCCTAGATGTTCAGAAGATGCACAAGGTCCCACTCATCACTCCCAGAGTAGTCTGCAACGATCTGCAACGATCTGCAACGACCTGGAAAACAAGAGTCAGCTTTAGATGCAAGCACATACCACATGCACTCTCTCCACACAAACTGACAGTGACAAACTGTATGTACTGCACCAAAATCGGAAGTATCGTGTGCAGCTGAGCATGCAGACACGCAAGTGTAGCTGCCAAACGCCCCAAAGATATTGGCAGATGAGTGTTTCAAGGTTCTACACGGGATCTGTGGTTGCGACTGCATCCCAGTGCAACTGTACATTGCATTGTTCGTTACAGCATGCAGTCAGCAAGAGGCAGCCGCAGGGGCAGCCTGAATCCACAACGGACTCGGCAATAGATTGATCGCCCCTCGGGGCAACAGCAGAATACCCATCTCACTGTCAGAGACAACGCACATATAGATCTGGGTGCGGCTTTCTGTGCGCTCTGCTTCTGCAGACACATAGCCTGCCGAAAGTGGTAGTGATGGAATGGGTTTCGAGTTATGGCATGGGCTTCGAAAGAAAACTGGACATGCAACAATGAAGCTTTCAAATGCTGTTGCTGGGCAGTGCTGTGCAGCAGTGTATACATACCTGCCCTTGCACAGACTGTCTGAGACTTGCAACACATTACATTGTGCTGAGAATGCATACTAGCGCACACTAAGTGAAAGAAAAGGGCTACTGTGGTATGTGCAGCAAACTGACTGCATCAGGATTCCTACAGTGCAATGAGGACATGGGATGGGTCGCTGCTTTGACTCGAAGGTCTCTACTTGTGCTTGGCAGCAGGTTCACCCCTGTACACGGTGGTATATTTGGGACGTACTACTAGTAGACTTGCATCTGCTTTGCTTGCAATCCTTGAATGCAGCACAGATATTTGTGCAGGTTAACATTCTTGCCTGCTGAGAGTGTTGCTGCTCCAGCTGGACCTGCAACAAAGAAGCTGCCTATCATGCAGGATAGGCACATATGGCTGTGTGGCATGCACTGAGTTTGTCAACAGCCCAGAACAGTACATACCAATGATACGATACCATGTCTTACCTCTTCACGATTCATACAGTAGATGCGCAAACCTTGAGGGGCGGTGTGGTAATGTTTACCAAGGCCCCCTGTGAGGCACTCAAGCTGGTATCTGCAGCTGTGATCATAAAATAACTCGGCAATCTCATTCGTTAGCAATCATACTGCTGACGCCACTGAACACAGCAATGTGTACAAATATCTGTTTGGTCAGCATGCAATTCAGCGGATGTGAGATGCATAGCTGAATGTCGAGTGATGACGATTGTATTTACCACATTTTTGCTGCAATATTGCAATGCATGTTGCTGCACAAGTCACCGTTGTTTTCCATCATCTGCTTGTCAATGCCCACCACCCTGTTGGCCTAGCCCTGCAATGTTCAGCCCATACTGCTGCCAACTAGTTCAATGAAGTCTCAGCCACAAAGCACTCATTTACATCATTGCTTCTCTTGCTTATCTTCGGTTGTGTTCATTCTGTTGCCCATGGCTGCCTGTGCGTGCAGGCACCATGCAAACCCCAATGCAGTGGATGCTGCAGGCAACACTCCCGGACACCTGGCAGCAATGCACAAATATCTGGTGATACTAGCAGAGCTCATTCAAGTAAGATATTCCCTTTGTCTTCAGTCAAGCTCTCCAGCATCTCTGTTCTACAACACACTCAGGCTGTATCACACAGAAGAACCGCAATCCTGTACTATCATGTATAAGAAGCAGATGTGTGGACCAGCTTGTGTTGATATTGATGTTGGTTGCAAATGTGTTCGGTGTCTGATGGCCTTGCTCCTGCGGCTGGCCAGCCAGCATCAAAAGCTCAAAGTATATGTCACTGAAGGTGTTGTGTCCTTGTTGTGTTGTCGTCCCCAGCGGGCACAGCCACCTGTTGACTTGGAACTACCAAACCAAGCCGGCCTCACAATCAGAGACATCGTCCACTTGCAAGAACAGCAAAAGCAACAGGGAGATCACAGCCCATCCAGCGACACAAATAGACATCAGCAAAGCAGCCCTCCTGGAGAGCCTTCTGCAGAAGAAAACAGCGCATCTGACCGTCAAGACGGTAGCAACAGCAGCAGTGATGGCAGCAGCAGAGGTTTGAAACGACGGCGAACTGTATATACAGAAGGTGATTACGCTGAGGCAGGCAATGCAGGGGTGGCAGATGAGGCAGCGTGGAATGCACGGCTTGCTGAGGAGATGAGTGATGATGAAGGCTGGGGCAGGTAGGTGAAACAGCAGCATGACTTATCAAACCAACAGTGTTGGTGACTTTGTTTTGTTGTAAGCACCAGTTTGCTGGGTCTGTTATCACAGCTTTCATGTGCTGACAGCTGCAGCATGTTCACCCCTTGCTCACAAGTGATGTATAGGATGCCCCACTTGCTTCCTTCTTGCTGTTTGCGCGAGTTGCATGAGGATCCGTGCAGGGCTTTCAAAGAAGTTCAGATGCCCACATGATGCCCAGAAAGTAAATCTTACACCATGCTCTGTGTCGAGTAGCCCTTCAAGGAGGCATATCACCTTCATGTTGTTGTTTCTGGCAACTATCTGATGCACACTTTCTGATGCATTGCTGTTCACATTCTTGCTGCACAATCTGCTGCTTGCTGTCACCTCTGTGTGTGCATCAGTGTTTTCAAGCAGAACTGGAACACAGCAGCGGCGGCAGCAGCAGCAGGCAGGCATGGCAGGCGAGCAGCAAG
Organism: Coelastrella sp. M60; assembly: GCA_001630525.1. Lineage (NCBI taxonomy): Eukaryota > Viridiplantae > Chlorophyta > Chlorophyceae > Sphaeropleales > Scenedesmaceae > Coelastrella > Coelastrella sp. M60. Next base: position 4,910 of record LWCB01006896.1, on the reverse strand, counting down.
AGCAGCAGCAGTGTTACGCAGTGATGCAGATGTTGATTATGATGGTTTGTATGGTGATGCTGGTGGTGATGATGATGATGATGATGCCTGGGCTGATAGATTATGGCAGGACATGCAGGTATGCAAGAAGCAACGCACTTCTGCAAATACTGGCCAAGGTGGAGACTCTCTAACCATACCAGTGACTACACGTATGGTGCACCAGTACCCATACCAGTTCTGCATCAATAGTGCAGACCCTGCTGCTGACTCAGCAGTAGGGAATGATTCAGAATCTCTCTCAAATAGAGTATAATGCACAGGATATCTGCAGCCCTGAACATATTGTTGTTGTGGCTTGAGTGGGGGGTAATAGTCCCCTACAGATGCAGCCATCTACTATCTGCTGATTTCTAGGCAACCATTAGTCGATCTTATCTGCTACCAGGCATCGTAAAGCATAGCCACCACGGTGTCGTGTACGGCCCTTAAACAGACTATGTGGATTCAGCATTGGCTTGCTTCTGCTAACAGCTCCCACACATCTTTGAAACTAGAAGTGAAAGTGACGGCTGTTGGTTCTCAGGTGCGAAGTATACAACTTGAGCGTGTTTCACAACTTGTACAGTGAGTGTGGGCATCTGATACATCTGTGCTTGCAGGATCATAAGCGGAGAGCAGCTCAAGAAGCCGCGGCAGCTAAAGCCAAGCAGTCATCAACACAACAGCAAGGCTTTGTAGGTGACAGAGCAGCAGCAGCAGAGGAGCGCAAGCGGCGGGCGGCAGCAGCAGCAGCAGAGTCTGAGAGGATCCTCAGGGAAGAACAGGCGAGGGATGCTGACTGGCGAGCCAACATGATGAGGCAGATAGAAGAGGTGAGAGTGGGGGGGTATGACATGCATGGTGTAGAGGTGAAGCTGCTACTGTACTGCTATAGTGAAACATCAATCAGCAGTGTGATACTTGTATCAGGAAGCTGTATAGCAGGCTGCTGGGGCGTTGGATCTGCTGCTGCTGTACAAAGAATAAAAGTGCACAGTCACCATACAGCATGCCATGCTTGTTGTTTGACACCAGTGCGCTCATCCTGCAAGTTGTCGTTACAGCATAAGTGGCATAATCAGCCTTGTTTGAGCTGCTCAAGTATGCAACAACCTTGCACCATATGCGCTTGCATGTGTCTGGACTTCAAGTTCAGCAGGCCAAAAACAAAAATGTCATCACAAGGGCGCTGGTGAGATTGATCAGCAGCCCAGCTTTCATACAAGTAAAGTGAGCATGCGGTTTTTCATCTTCATGACATTATGATGCCTTCTGCTCTCACAGGCGGCTGTACCCACCAGGCGCTCCAACTACGAGCAGAAGTGGTCAGCACTGGATAAATGGCCATCACATAAACCCATCACATACAAAGATATTCCCTGGCCAACTAACACAGCAGCAGCTGCAGCAGCAGCAGCCAGCAGCAGGACACCCGGGCCACAGCAACACACTGAACTTCATATTGATCCACAGCAACTGCGCACGCTTGTGTTCTGGGGTGCCACTGGCCCTGCTGCTCTGAAAGCGGCTCTGAGAAAGGAGCTCATGAGATGGCATCCTGATAAGTTTGGGGCGAGATTTGGAGGCAGGTTGTCGGCTGATGATAGGGAGGTGATACTGGCGGGTGTACAGGCAGTTGCCCAGCAGTTGACTGCGCTGAAAGAGGCGTGATTGCTGTGAAGTTTCCCCGTTGACTGCTGTGGTGACCACGTGTGCACGCACCTGCTTGAGCTTGCAACTTGATGTCATTGAATGTCATAACCAGACTCAAACACCATTAAGAAGCCTCGGGCTTTCATCGACATGTGCCTCGTCATGAACGGAGTTGGTTATCAACAAGTCTGCTGCTTTTGTGCTTGGGCTCTATAGCACCGATGACTGCGTCAAAGAGTGGTTTGCCAGAGGTGTACATCCACCAGTTGTGCACTAGTACCTTGCTTCAAGCTTAAGCTGCGTCCCAGTCGACTTTGCCACAGAGATGTGATACAATGCAACTCGCAGCTATAGAACAGACATGCAGAAGCCTTGTGTAGAGGCTTGATCAGAAGACAAGTTTACAATACTGAATTCAGTATTCGAACGTGTGCTGAGCCAACCACTGCAATCAACTCTAGTTGAAGTAGTACAGAGCCAATCCTTCACAGGATCCTACATACAATTAGGTGTGTGAGGTGGTTACGAACTACCTGCTGAAACCATTGTCACTGACATGGCATGGCAAAGGCACACTGTGAGGCTCAGTTGCCGGGCAGCCGCTGCAGCTGCACTCTCCAATAGACACTTCTAACCTTTTTCCGGAAAAGGCTAAAAGACAAGTAGAGGGCTCTGGATACACTAAGGCAAGCTGCTTTACTATGTTGATGCTTTTACCATGCCTAGCAACGCGTTTGTGACTTGGAAAGTGTTGTATGTAAAAAGGCTACAAGGAACAAATAACTACTGCGTGTAATTGATACAACTTGCAGCACATCACCCGATGACAGCATCAATCACGTACAATCTCAATGCTTTGGCTCAACGATGATTCTGCAGCAGCTATCCCCCTTGGCTATACATGCCTCCAAGTGACTAGCCACACCCTGTTTGTCATACGCCTGTAGCCATGCTATGTTGTGTTGGCAGCAGAAGTACCGCAACAGCTGAGGCACTCCTTCTTGCTGCAGCACCTCTGCTATCATGCAACTGTCAACCGTCAAAGCAGCCCCTTGTTGCCACTGCTGCTGCGTATGAAGCTTAGCAGCCTCCTGCTCAGCGACTGCCTCCGCATCTTCTTCATGCTTGTCACCCCGGTCTTCCTGCTCCTGCTGCTGAGGTGGTTGCTGTTGCTGATGTGGTTGCTGCGACTCTTCGTCACTTTCTGAAACTGCAGCAAGCGGCTGTATGCTGCAATGGCAAGCACCTTCCATGTCCTATACATACACAAGAATAGGAATAGCAAGTTAACGTGAGTGTCTTCATGTGCAGCTCACACCAAACAGGAAGCGGTGGGGGTGTTAAATAAGTAATCACCTGGAGCATCGCAGACTGTGGACACAGGTAACAACACCAGCTGCTGCAAGAGATACAACTACATACAGCAACTGACGCCAGCGTTGAACACGATCCTCACATGACAATTTGCAGAGGAGAAAAGGCCGCACGGATATCAGCATTGCAAGCAACAACCAGGTTGATGCTATGTGGCTGAGATTGCTCCTGGTGTACAGGTGCTTACCCGAGCAATGGTATGCAGGGTGTCTACTGCTTGACTCATGCTGCTTTCCCTCAAAAGCCACTTCTTGGCCCAGCTGCTAAGCTTGAGGCCGCCCAACATGAATGACGAGTACACGCCACCCAGATTAAACATGATGAACTCCTCAACATGTTTCTCACTGGACTGCAGCAACAAGTTACATTGCAACGCAACCAAACTGTAGACAGTATGCTAACAACGTGTGTCTCAGTGCTATCTAGTGCTCTAGAGACAGCAGTGAAGACCGCAGCAAGTTATGGAGCCTGCAAGTGAGTGCATCTTACTACGGTCAAGCAGAGCAGTGTTCTGGACAACAGGCTGATGCTGAAGTTGAACTACTAATCTGTATCAGAGACTTGCTAACCAGCCACAGCCAAGCTACTCACAGGGGATAGGTCCAGCAGAACCTTGTGTGTTGCTGCTGCAAGGCATGCCTGTTTGAGGTGACTGCGAGCCCTAACACTCAGCTCTCGACCTGCAGCTGCTCTCTGCAGTGTGTCCAGGTACACTGTGCGCACTTGCTCGACAACCCGCTGCTGCTCATCACCTTGTTCCTGCAGGAGGGGTGACAGCAGTGCAGGATACTGATTTGAAGCAACATAACATTGGCACGATGATGCAGCGACAGTGGAGTCTATGAGTACGTGATGTTTCCTTTTATCTACTGATTTGCTCTCCTGAAGCCCTTCCCAATCTCAGAGCAGCAGAGGACTCAGAAGCAGGCATGCCATACTGGATACCCACTGCAATAAGCCCCACCATCTACCCACCAACTGTCAGTGGCCTCAGCAATTGCTCCATGTTGATTGATTTCAGAGGGGCTGCGAAGGCAGCATGGCAGAGATCCCGCACACCTTCAGAAAAGATGTACAGACTATATGCTTACATTTGCTATGTAAGCATACCTGAAGCTCTGGGACTTTCTTTGCAGCTGCCCACATCTTCAACTGCCCTGCAACTCCACTGAGCCATGCTTCTTCCATGTTGAGGACGCTCGTGATAAAGGACTTTGACACCTCTTGCGTCTGCTCATGGATCGTCTTCTGACGATCATGATGTCCATCACGCTGCTGGGACTGACAAGGTGCACTGCTGGTATGAATAGCTGAGAGCCAACCTGCCTGCTGCAGGTGCTGAGGTGCGAGGGACGCGCTGAGGAACATGTTCGAGAAGCATGTCGACACCGAAAATGGTGCCTGCTGGACCAAGCTGCATGCCAGGGGCCGCGCGAGCTTCAAACAGACCTGACCTACAATCTGCAGCAGAACCGACTGTGACTGGCGATTCTAGGATCAAACTTGCAAGGGTGTAGAGATTCAACCACTGTTACACTGAACCTACCTTCTGGCACATGCTGTCTGTATAGTCCTATTGCTGTGTTGTCGATGCCGAGGCCGATGTCCCAGATGCTGCAGGCTCAGTTGCCGTGCCTGATATTGCTACAGGCTTTACCGCTTTCGAAGACGGCACAACAGTGTACGATGGCAGCTTTGACTTCTTCACAAAGCCAGCGTAGAATTTGTCCAGTTGCTGCGAAAGGAGGACGGAACAGTACAGATGGTCATCGCTGGAGGCAGGCCTGTGAAAGGCCACACTGGACATCAAGGTATTATGAGCATCAATTACACCTACTTTTTGTTCTTCAATACACCACATG
>LWCB01006886.1:0-14709 GCA_001630525.1 Coelastrella sp. M60 | reverse complement strand
TGTTGGGCCGTCCATCTCGTTCACAACGTCCGGTACTTGGGGGAACGACACAAGCCCTTTACCTAATGGACAAGGTACATTAGCTAAGAAAGAGCGTTTTTGAAAGGAGCAACTGGATATGGCTGAGGTGGCGAATGCACTCCTGGACTTCAGCCAACCTGTGAACGTGGATCTCCTTGAGACCACCGTTGGCGTATTTTATGGCACTGGAACCCCCGAGCAGGTGTGCATGCACTTGGCACGGGGTGCGCATTGCAAAGAATAGCAGGTCGATCCTGTCACGGTTCCCCACCTTACTGCACTACACAGCTGCGCGCTCAGTACGCAAACGTGCACTGTTACAAGGTTGATTGATCAAGCTCTTGCATGTCATCTACATTGCCTCGTGATGTGGCAGGATGGTGAAAAAGCTTGGGACCAGCAAACTGCAACCCAGCGGTGTGTATATCTCAAGGCATGGAGGTGCATGGAAGCCATCTAACCCAAAGCTGTTATCTGATATCATATGATGGCATACTCAAGATGGTTTGTGCCTTCTTCTACAGAGAGATGCAGCTGAAAAGGTGCTCAAGGCCTTTCAGGAACATCCAGATGCCTGGACCAGGGTGGATGTGGTCTTGGAAAAGGCCAAGACACAGCAAACGAAGTACTTTGCTCTTCAGGTGCGCTTCAGAGTCTCCCAGGGTCGGATTGTGATCCTGTTGTATCTACTGGAGTAGTTGGGTTAGGAGCATCACTGCATCATCAGCAGCAAGAGATACTGCAGCCCAGGAGGCGATGTTAATATTGTTCTGATGCTTGGTTGCAAAGCATGTATCGCTACGCAAACTTTGCTGTTATGCATGCGTTAAGTACGCCTGCATGTTTGTTGGCCATCATGTCGCAGATCCTGGAGTCAGTCATCAAGTTCAAGTGGGCAGCATTACCCGCAGAGCAGCGTGAGGGCATAAAGACATATGTCTCCAACCTCATCATTCGATACAGCACCACCAGTGAGCAGGAGTACAGGAGCCAAAGCACCTTTGTGAATAAGCTGAACCTGATTCTGGTGCAGATCTTAAAGCAGGTGTGTGATTCAGCATTTGCATCCAGGATGGCTGCAGTGAGTTAGGTCCACTGCTTCATTGTCCTGACAAGGAAATCATCAGCATCGGCAGCACTGGGGAAGCAATAAACAGCTGGGTGTGTGCACGCCTAGTACTTCAACAACATAAGCAGCAAGTGGCTGCCCTGTGGTGCGCATTGTGTGCGTTTCAGAGTTGAACATGAACTGCATGCCACACAGGCACTGCAGTAGAGCATCTGCACAAGCACAGGGCATGCAGCAGGCACTCTGTGTGTGTCCAGTTCCCTCACTGTACTTGCCCATGGTTTCTCGATGTTGCAGGATTGGCCGCATAAGTGGCCCAGCTTCATCCCAGACATAGTGGCAGCGAGCAAGACGAATGAGACGCTGTGCGAGAACAGCATGCACATACTGAAGTTACTCAGTGAAGAGGTCTTCGACTTCAGCAGAGGAGAACTCACACAGGTGAGCCGCCCTTGTTTTGGTGCTGTAGGTGGTATCTCAATGCGTGTCAGCTGTTTGATTCATCCTGCCAACCTGGAGTTTCAGCAGTTGGAATTCCAGCAACGCATGATCGCCTGTGCTTGTGGCACCACAGAAAACGGACCAGCTGTCTTCTGTACACGTGTGTCATGTACAAAAGTGTTGTATTGTTCTTGGGATGTGTCATATTTTGTTATCTCCGCATGGTATGCAGGCCAAGACGCGCGAGTTGAAACAGACACTGAACAATGAGTTCCGCTCAATCCATGAGCTGTGCATGTTTGTGCTGGGAAATACTCGTAAGACAGAGCTAATCCGTGCCACCCTGACAGCTCTGGCAGCTTACCTGTCATGGATTCCACCCGGCTATATCTTTGAAGGCCAGCTGGTACAGGCATTGTTGGCAATGTTCCCGCAGCCGCCTTTCAGGAATGTGGCACTGCAGTGTTTGACTGAGGTGCGAACGCGTCAGTCACATATACATGATGTCAGGATAGTAACAGCAGAGGTTGTGAAGTGCAGCAGCATGTTGACCCTTCAGCTGCATAGTACATTACATGTGCTACATTGATGCTTTAGCAGTTGCTGCACAATGCTGAAAGAAGAACAAAGCACCAACCCTTGCCCTTGTTCTGTGCTGCAGATTGGACAGTTGCAGATGCCTGCAGAGTTTGACAGCCACTTTGCTGGTTTCTATCGTGCATTCACCCAGCAGCTGGTGCAAATACTGCCCCCTAATACCAACATTCAGGCGGCTTATGAGAATGGCACTGACGAACAGCAGGTGTTCGTGCAGAATTTAGGACTCTTCTACACTGGGTATTTCAAGGTGTGCTATGTTACTGGCCTCATACACAGAATTCTGCTCTAGTGCAACAGCCGTAGTGTCTGCATCTGAATTGGTCAGCTGTGGAGGCGCTCTTCCCCATCATCCCATGTGTGCTGTGATGCATATTACCCGCTTGCGGACATGCAGCTTTGTGCATCAGCACAGATGCTTGACGGAGGCTTGGCTGCACCAGGCTCCCTTTTGCCAGGTTTGAACATCCATCTGAGCAGCACTGTCCTCAGCATGTGTATCACTTGCAATAGGATGTCTGTTCCGTGTTTTGCCCTGCAGCATCATATCCAGTGCCTGGAGAGCCAACCAGCAGAGCATGAGATCCTGCGCTTGGGCCTTGAGAACCTGATCAACATCAGCTATGTTAATGATCGGGAGGTCCTCAAGACCTGTCTCGACTACTGGAATGTTTTTGTGGCAGATGTCTACACTACGCAGTGCCAAGTCTCCATTGCTCAAGCAGGTCTAGCAGGTGCTGCAGCAGCTGCTGGTGATGGCGGCTTTTCATTTGGGTCCCCAGCCGCAGCAAATGGTGTAGCAAATTCTGCTGCTGCCCGCAAGCAGCTGTATGCTGGGATTCTGAGCAAGCTGCGCGCCTTGATGATCACCAGAATGGCAAAGCCAGAGGTGCGGATACAGCCTGCGCTGTCATGTCAAGACACCTTGTGACACATGGGTGTGACAACTGGAGCTGCTGTGCTGTGTCGGCAATGTTTGCATGCTGTAAAGCTTGAGAGACATAGAAATCCTGTTGGAGAGCAAGCGCTAGCAGTACCTCTACTACAACGGCCAGAGCAGAGCTGATGGCATATGTTGTTGCTTGCAGGAAGTCATCATAGTGGAGGATGACAATGGGCAGATTGTGCGCGAGACTTTGAAGGACAATGACGGGCTCATGCAGTACCGCACCATGCGTGAGACTCTGATCTACCTTAGCCATCTGGACTATGAGGACACAGAGTACCAGATGTTGGAGAAGCTGAGGAGCCAGATGGGTGGCAGCTGGACTTGGGATGCTTTGAACACACTGTGTTGGGCCATTGGCAGCATCAGTGGCAGTATGCATGTGAGTGGCGTACCGGGGCTGTCAGCGCTGCATACTGGTTTTCCTTGGCTGCTACAGATGGGAGCAGCCAGAGCTTGTATTTGCAAGTTCCTCTGTCTTATCAGCACTGTCTGGAACACATGCCCTTGCTCTTGGTGATTTGATGGCTCCTGTGTAAAAGCCTGCCTGTCCTGCTCTGGAGTTGCGAGGTTTCCCAAGTGACCCCTGGTGCTGCTGTTTTTGTCCCACAGGAGGAGCAAGAAAACCGCTTTCTGGTCACAGTCATTCGAGACTTGCTCAATCTGTGCGAGATCACGAGGGGCAAGGACAACAAGGCAGTCATTGCATCCAACATCATGTGAGCTACCAGCTACTCTGCAGTGACCTGGTCAGCTGCTCTTAACATGTTGCAGTTGGCCTTGAGTATTGGTGTGTGACTGCCCCAGATCATCTGCACACCCTGCCATCAGGCCTTATATGATGCAATGTCTGAGCACTATTGAGATAGTCTGTGTGTACAGTGTGCACTGTGTCTTTCTCTATGTCACAACGGACATATGTGTGTGTGCAGGTATGTTGTTGGGCAATATCCCAAGTTCCTGCGTGCACACTGGAAGTTCCTGAAGACAGTGGTCAACAAGCTGTTTGAGTTCATGCATGAGACCCATCCAGGAGTGCAGGTGCGTCCATGTTCTCTGAATGTGGGTTTTGTTTGCAATGCATAGTCAGCGACTTGTGTCATCGCTTGAAAAAGCTCCACTGCATGTCATCTCTGTCCACCCTACTAAAAATCAGCTCCCTATATGGTCATAGCTCTGTTCATTCTGCACAGTAGGACATGGTTCATAGTGATGTTGTTGATGTATTGCTCAGGTCTCTATCAACCAGCAACCTTACACACATCCGTTTTGTGCCCCGTTGTATGCAGGATATGGCTTGTGACACTTTCTTGAAGATCAGCAACAAGTGCAAGCGCAAGTTTGTGGTGTTGCAGTTGCAGGAACAGCAGCCTTTTGTTGCTGAGCTGCTGGATCAGTTAACCACCATCATACAGGACCTGCAGCCACATCAGATTCACAGCTTCTTTGAGTCCGTGGGTCTCATGATCGGCGCTGAAGGTATGTTGTTGACCTTGGTGTCTGTTGCCTTTAGCAAGCAACAAATGCTCTGGATATGACACTGCAGTCTGCACCATAGCCAGAGAGCATGTGAACTACTTGTTGACGGAAAATGGGTGTGTAAGTGGTTGCAGCCAACCAAATCTGGTCATATCCAAGGCCATATTGTGCTCGTGACCGTGTACTTGTACCCTGTTGCAGTTGACGCTGCCAAGAGAGAAGAGTATCTGGGTCGTCTGATGGCTCCGCCCAACAGCATCTGGGCACAGATAATCCAGCAGGCCACTGTGAACCGTGAGGTGCTCAAGCAGCAGGAGGTCATCAAGAGCTTGCAGAATGTTCTGCAGACCAATGTATCAGTCTGCACTAGTTTGGGCGACCCCTACCTCAGCCAGATGGTACACATGGCAGACAGCATGCTGCAGCTGTACAAGTTTTACAGTGAGGATGTGACTTCAGCAATCTCAACAGGAGGACCACATGCAGCTCGCAGCAGCTTTGTGAAGTACATGCGCAGGTGAGTACCCTTTGCCACAGATAACCAATCTCTTATGCCAGGTCCTGCTTCCAATCAAAATGTTATATTGAATAACTTTTGTATGCCAAGCAGGTGTGTTTGCAAAGCGAGTGAATGACCAGGCCTTTGTGAAGTCAGTGCTGGCAAGGTGCACCAGTTGCCGCTGTGGCTGACTGGTTGCGGCCACCTGTGTCCTGCATGGGTGAACCAGCAGCCGCTGAGCACCAAAATTAAGGGCTTGCTTAGATGGTCTTGATAATGTTTTGCTTATGCCCTATCTGCACCTGCAGCGTCAAGAAGAGCATACTTCGGCTGATAGAGGTCTTTGTGGACAAGTGCGAGAACGATGCCTTGCTGGCACAGAAATTTGTGCCTGCACTCATGGGGCCCATCCTGGGTGACTATGCCTCAAGTGTGCCTGACGCTCGGTATGTGCTTTCTCTACAGACTGCTACAGCAGAAGAGGCAGATCGTTACTGTGCTTATGTCAGTTAGTCAGGTTGGCGCTATGATTGCTGGTAGACAATGATATCAAAGTGACTGGCCTTATTGTCATGGTGGCCCTTGTGTACTCCATGTGTTTCACCTTCTGTCTGTTGATTCACAGCATGAGCTGCACATCACAAGCTACTGATCACACTAGACACTTCTGATGGTGCCAGTGTGGTTGTGTGCGCAGTGAGGCGGAGGTGCTCAGCCTATTTGCAGCCATTATAAAGAAGCTGAAGAGCCAAATGGAGCCAGAGGTGCCACAGGTGGGTCACATGAAGATGATGCACTGCCACTTAAATGGTGCTGGGTGTATAACAGATACAGAAGTTATACATCATGATGGCAGGTACTTCTGTCCTGTCAGAGACAAAGGAAAGGCAGTTGCTTGTGTCTGTGTTCCTGTTACAGACAACATGGCTTTCTTGCATGATCCGCCTTGTCCTACTGCTACTGAGCCTGTTGTTGTTGGGTCTTGTTGTGAAGCAGGTGCTGCAAGCGGTGTTTGAGCCCACCCTTGCAATGATCACCACCAACTTTGAGGACTACCCTGACCATCGCCTGAAGTTCTTCTCACTGCTCCATGCCATCACCAACCACTGCTTCAAGTGCCTGTTTGCCATGAATCCTGCACAAGTGAAGCTGCTGATTGACAGCATTGTGTGGGCTTTGAGGCATACAGAAAGAAACGTGGCAGAGACAGGTCTTTTGCTGCTTGAGGTGTGTTCATAGCATACAGCATTGGTTTGCTGTGTCACCATGGATGTGTCTCGCAGCATGCTGTTGTCAGGCGTGGCGAGTTGCATCATCATTGAGGTGATTATGCCATGTATGGTATTGCCGAAGTGACACAGGCACTGATGTAGTATTCCACCCTTATTCATTATGATGGCGACGTTTCTTACCACAAACAAGTCAGTGGTACTCATCCTGTATTGATGTTCTGCTTTCACTGCAGGACATGTTGAAGTCCTTTGCAGGCAGTGATGTTGCTACCCAGTTTCATCAGACCTACTACACACAGCTCATGCGGGAGGTCTTTGCTGTCATGACAGACACCTTCCACACCCCTGGCTTCAAGCTACACTGCAGGATTCTGCTGCACTTGTTCGCTCTGGTGAAGAATGATGCAGTCATCAAAGCACCACTGTGGGACGTGGCAGTAAGTCTTCATTAGCTGCACTGCCCCATATGTCAGCTGATCAGCAGGTGCTGATGTGCTTCAGGCAGCGTGTTGGAAGCTGGGTATGCTGCAAGGTGTTGTATATGGCAGTGTGCTGTTCAAGCAGTGTGTGGAATGTTGTGTGCATCACAGACCTGCATTCTGACCCTTGTGCTTGCTGTTGTGCAGGCCAAGGGCCCCACTGCTTACCCCAACAATGCAGCCTTTGTTCAGGAGTTTGTCTGCAGCCTGCTGGCAACCAGCTTCCCCAACATGACACCTGTCCAAATTCAATCAGCTGTTGCCGGCATGATGGCTATTGAGGACAAGAGGGCGTTCAAGCACCACATGCGTGACTTCCTAGTGCAGACCAAGGCTTTTGGCAATGCTGAGACAGATCAACTGTATGCAGATGAGACAGCTGCCAAGATCGCTGAGGCTCAAGCACGCCTGCAGGCAATCCCTGGTATGGTGCCACCGAACCAGGTCAACGATGATATGGCGGACAGTTGATAAATCGCTCGTAGCAATTACATGTTTCAATCCTTGACCGGCCAACAAGTACTGTTCAGGCCTTGTCTGTGCTTGTTTATGCACAAGAGGTTGCAGGGATGAAGCACGAGATCTTTGCAGACTGACGTCTTTCATTGCAACAAAAGCAGCAACTGCTTCCGTGCAAGCTGCTCTGCAGCATGTGACTTTCGTGATGCTTTGTGTATATCTGACCAAACCATCAGGAGTCGGCCAATGACCTCTTGGTTTCGATGTGGGGCAAACAGCCTTGCTGCCTGCAGTAGTTTCCTGCTATGCATGCTTGGGCAGGGATGTGCACATGACGATGGCTGTTATGTTCATTGTTGGTGGGTGATTTGCACCAGAGGATGTATAGACGAAGTTTCTTTTGGCTGGCTCCATTGCTGGCCCGTCCAACTTTGTGTGATCGTGGCCCTCACTGTTCCCTTTGATTCCGTTGTCAGGGGGTATGTGTATGCAGGAGTGTCCTTGGGGTCGGGGGTCGAAACTTGTTTATTGCATGATGTATATGAATCACGCCCACCACATGTTGTAGCCTGCCCCTCCCCTGGTTGTTGTCTCGTATATTCATGCACTGGTAAACCATGGTAGAGTGTTGCAACAGCCTCAATGTCCAGGCTGGATATGGCAGCAAGATTGTTTGCATATGTACTGTGCTTCTGCTGTGGTTGACCAGTGTATGTCGTTAATGATGATAGCCAGGGGATGGGTAGGCTGTGGTTGGGCATGCTTGTTATAGGACCTGTTTAGATTTTTACTTGTGGCTTGAGCTGATACCGCAGCAGATGCTGCATGCATGTTTTCATGTCAATTACCACGGCAGTATGAATGAGTAAGCTTTGCTGTGGTTTTGGTACTCAAAGCTTTTGTTCCTGGTGAAAGAACAGCTCACAGTAGCAGTTTGGCTTCAACCGAGGCCTGCTTCAGTGACTACAGTTGTTGTGAATGATGGCAATTTGAGCGTCTGCTTCTGTGATTGCCAGGCTGACGTCCTGGTGCCTTGCAATTGCCGGTTACAAAGCTATATGGTATGGCTTTTGCCATTTTCATCAGCGGTTGAGGCTCATCAGGCATATTGATGAGGGCCGTTCTTATCTGCTTTGAGTTATGCCTGTAACAAAAGAGCTCAGAGCAGAAGTTGTGACACAGGACAATAGCTAGACATGATACATAAAACAAGTCATAATTATACTTATAAATGCGTTCCTAGTTGATGATGTCATCCGATTACAAGCACGTCATCTACCTGAATAAAGCACTGCATCTGTACTACCAAGTGCCCTGCATTCTGTGTCATCATGACACAGAGTGCAGGGCACTTGGTAACAGCAGCAACGATCCCGGTTGCTGCCACATATGCCATCATGGCCGCCGGGCGGCCTGCTGCATGTTCATGTGTGCCTGTTGCCAACATGATGTGTGGTTTTTGCACACTAGCCAAGGTTGAATGTGTAGAGTCTACACCTCATCCTTCGAGCCAGCAGATCAATCTGCTTCTGGGGAATCACAAATGTCGCAAAGCCTTGAATGTTTTAGAGGCCCATAACACCGTGTTACTGCCACACAACAGACATCTCAGTGCATCAATGCGTCATTAACAAGACACAAGACATGCAGGCCAGTACGTCTCAGCTGAGTCCATGGATAACCATTTTGAAACATAAGAACTGCTGCAGATTCTACACAAACTCCACACGGTGGCCTATGGCACTGGAATGCACTCCAAATCACACAACCGTTGATGATCAAGCAGCAGCATCCACCCTAGATGCGCTCCACTCATCAGCTGCAGACCATCTGCACTTGTGACAAGTCCAGCTTATGCAAATTGCATAGAATCAGGCTGAATGCATGTACATGTATGCGCATTGACATTAGATCATCAGGTATAAAGCCCATCTCCTGGTTGCCAGCTATCAAGTAGTAGGTTGTTTGCTACCTGTGCATGTCTCATCAGCATGGCTGTTGCCTTTGCACCTGCTTTAGGAAACCTTGAATCAACCATTATAATCATCAGATTCTGTTCTATACTCTTGCTGCTGTCACAAGGCCCCTGTTGTCACAGTGACTGCTGCCACCTGCTGGTGCTGCTTGAGCTGTTTTCTTATGTCTGTCGATACCAATTGTGACCCATAGTGACATACAACAGGTGGCTTGACACACCCCTTTACTCTGGACTACTTGCACCGGCCTGAACAACTACGTACGAGAGTTTTTGCAGAGCCTTCCCAAGTCATCAGCTGAGTCCGCTGCAATCATGCTGATAGGTACATGCGCACTTTAGATCAATGATCTCTCAGGTTATGTCCTTGGTGGAGGAGGCTGTGGCAGTGCCGTCTCCACATGCTGCAGCACCCAGTGAGGCGTGTCATAACTGCTCAGCCACAGCGCTGTTTCACCCTGCTTCTGCTTGAAGTCTGGCGCCTTGGGATTGCGTTTCTGCAGGAACAAACACAGTGCTGGTCATGCATCAGGTCGGGATACAGGTTGTGTCTCCACTCCACAGGAGATGACACCCCTGTGGATGTGATTGATGCAGATAACATCTGCCGGCGACAATCACCTGCTTCGTTACTTGATAATACAATATCATTGTGATACCCAAGGAGGTATCATCGACAGGTGTTACAATAAAGACACAACACTGGGATTGATGTATACTGTTGGTTGTCTGCTGTGACATACTCACATTTGAGCGATTGTCCCACCAGTTCTTGTAGTTTGCAAATACATCGATCCAAGCTGCCTCCTTGTCATTGCCAGGTACCGCAGGTAAGAAATCCATATGTGCTGCTGCTGATGTTGCCTGTGGTAGTCCTCTGCTGCTGTGGCTGCTTCCTGCAGCTGGTGGAGTGTAGGGTTTACCACCTGGCAGTTGCTGGAGGTTCTGCAGCACCCAGGCTGGTGTTTGCCTGTTGTCTATCCAGAGGGCACCTTCACCAGACTTGCGTCTGAAGTCAGGCTGCTTGCCGATTTTCTGCAACAGCACGCAAAATAACATAAAAAGCAAGGCAACAGCAAAATCCATATCAGCAAAGTACAGCAGTTGCAACCACACTGGACATTTGGCAGATCACGACGATAGACTCCCGCATACAGTAACAGCTTGATCGGGATCTGATGACCATCATAAGCCAGCTACTGGTGTGCACGAATTTACTGCTGCTGCCTGCTTTTGCAATTCAAATGCAGTGTGACTGCTGCTCTAAGAGAAGAGGTATCAGGTTGTTGCTTGCAAACAAGGGCAGCAAATGAACGGCAGCTGCAGCCGACGAGACCAACCTTGCTGCGGTTATCCCACCAGCTACTTGGGTTATGGAAGAGGTCAAGCCACATCGCCTCTCTTTCATCACCAGGGGCAACAGGAATGCCTCCAGTAACAGGGAGAGGAGCAGCAACAGCAGGGGCAGCAGGGGGAGGTGGGGGAGGAGCAGCAGCAACACCAGCTGGCTCTTCATACTCCTCCTGTTGCTGATCTGCTTCTAGATATGGTTGCTGCTGCTGCTCCAGCTGTTTCTCCCGGCGAATCTTTGCTAGTTCCTCTGGTGCTGTTGGGTAGATGATGTCAACATCAGTGGCCAGGATCTGTGGGCGAAGAAGAAACGCACGGATTTTGATTAAGAGATCTGCTGAATGATGATGCAATTTGCTGCTGTTGTGATGAAATTGTGACCAACAAAAGAAGTCAGCCTCCTGTCACAGACAGCCCACCCTGCTGTCAGGCAAGTAATCATTGATCTGCATGCAGTTTGATTGTGAACATCTTTGCTGACAAAGGCACAACGCAACTCGTTGCCAGCCACAGGGACACTCCAATTATGCTGTTGATATACAGTATACCTTTGTGTCACTGCAGCAACCAAATACAAACGTGCAGG
This sequence comes from Coelastrella sp. M60, assembly GCA_001630525.1. Lineage (NCBI taxonomy): Eukaryota > Viridiplantae > Chlorophyta > Chlorophyceae > Sphaeropleales > Scenedesmaceae > Coelastrella > Coelastrella sp. M60. The sequence goes on along the minus strand of LWCB01006886.1, from coordinate 3,576 downwards.
AGAGAAGGGTATGCTGCTCAATGTCTGGGGGCAGGTTACCTGCTCGTTAACATTGCCACACCCACATCTGTTATGTCTGCCCGTACCTTGATCTTGTATTGCTCATCCATGTGTAACTTCCCTAGAACTTGCAGCAACATGTATCGCTGAACTTCAGCCTGAACAGTATTTGCCAGTTCACCTGGCACTACCACCTGGTAACTGCAGGGTAAACAAAGAGAGACGATCAACAACCAACATAACAGAAACCTCTCAAGGCCCTCAAGCATGACCTAGGACAGCATGGTCAGTATAAAAAGGTTGTGAATCATTGACACATGCATTGTGATGTCAACGTTTGCATTATGCATTGCTTAGCAAAGGATATGTGCCAAGCTGCCAACTGGTCATCTAGGACGCGTGTTGACTGTGCTGTGCCTAACATGGGGCGAGCACAGAGCACAAAAAAGAGAAACAGGTAGGTTTACTACTTCTGATTCTTCGTAATGATTCATACAACGCAAAGTGATACTGCTTCTGACCCAGGGAACCTACGGTTCATACTTATCAGGCGTCCCTGGGGGTTGCTGCTGCTGCTGGCGCCTTACTGACAATGTGAAGCAGTAGTCACCATTGTCCTGCCGGTGTGCATGATCCATTGTGCCGGTGAGCGCAACAAAGTTCTCATAATCTGGGTCAAACGGACTCTGTGAAGTTATAAGGTAACAACAAGAGCAGCAAGATCTTGTGTCAAAATACAGAAACTACAAAGAGAAAGATGGATTGATCACGATTGTTGGGGAGGGACTACTTGCTGGGAGCACCAGGCGGCTGCAAATTCTGATGTGAAAAGGATTGTAATGTAGACTCCCGTTGAATTGACAGGTAGCACGGATATTCTGAATGTAGCTGCTCAGTTACTGTTTGTCAGGCTTGCAGTTGTTGTAGAAGATCCCTCAGGTTGCTTGTTATGCTTGAGCATGTGGGGCATGCCGAGGCTCCAGTTGCTGCACAACCAGCTGCGTGCTACAAGACGTCACGGATATCTCAGGTGATCATGAGGCCAACCCTACCCGTGGTAAGCCTTGAGGAGGGCCTTGTGCTTGCTGATCAGCTTGAGCAGCAGCTGTTCTGAAACTGCGCTTTATTCTCAACAGGGCTGACCTTGGAAGCGCAGCTCCCTGACTAACCTGCAGGATTGGTAAGAACTTCTGTTGTTTCACATGAGCCTTTGCAGACAGCCATGTGCGCAGTTCATTGGAGTGAAAGACCAAAAAAGCTGCAGCTGCTCAGGTAACACTAAGAAGCAGAAAAGCTGGTGTAACACCGGCCGCGAAGGCTGGTAGCACTGCGACTGTATGAAGAAGGTAGTAAGTTAAGCGGTCACTCAACCGTATACGCACCTGCTGTGAGACTGCAGCAGGCAGGTGCCTCACTGATCCTGCAGATAGGGCTGGTTGAAACGAAGCGTACATAACTCCTGTGCACGGTAGCAGCAAACGGATCGCTCGACGACTCATATACTAACAATACAGATGCAGAGCAAGCTGGTATGTGTTTAAAAGTCTCAAGCAGCAAAGACTTCTGCAACCGCTCAACGTAGACGCCAAATGCGCACACAAGCACCTTGACATCAAGCACGGACAGCGCGCTTTGCGTTTAATAGGCTGTTTACCAGCCCTGGTGTTGGTCTGTCCAGCTTACGAGGCTCACTTGCAGCGACAGGTGGTGTTTTGGCTTCTGCCGCTCGATTAGCTTCGCATGTAGAAACCTGATATGCAATTGACAGGGATTGAATTCCCGGCACAAGATAGTTCTTGCTGGAAGCAAACACACGGGTTGGTGGCTTGTACTGCCTGGCTCAACAGTGCAAGTTCATAACAACCTCAAGCAAACAGCATATACAGCATGACACCATTGTTACACATGATAGCCTGGTGTATAGTTTGCTTGTTGTTTCTTGACTATGGCCCTTAAATGCGGAGAGAGGTGTTTTGGCTGCAAGTGTGTGGGGTGCAGGTCCCAAGCCCTGACAGTGAAGCCTGGTAACATAGCACTCAGCATGGGCCTATTTCTGGACGTTGCAGCAGCGCGGCAAGCTGGGGTCGCCACCCCATGCCCCCCAAGGTACTGAACTGGTGTGTGTGATGCTTCATTACAGGTAAACACAGAGGGATCATCAGCGGAGGTTTCAGAGCCTACGACATGTCTCAGCGATCTTCTGGGTGGCGGCCCCTTAGAAGCAGCAATATCATCAGCTTACTGTTGTGATTGCATGCATCTTGCTGCACGAGCCAAATTACTCTTTCCTTTCACTAAGCATCACACCATCAGAGCCAGCTACATAGCATGCAATATATGATAAGCGGAGTGTTATGCAAAGTGCGCTGTCAGATGCTTCAAGCAGGGGAAGCAGGGTTACTGACATCATTGGTGCCAAAGCCAGCCCAGCCCGGCCCAGTGGGCCAGTGGCTGTGACCACAGAAGGATTTGTGACATGATCGGTAATGGACAGTTCAGGTAACGCGTTCTATAAGTTATCTGAGTCTAGTTGTGCTATAATACAACTGCATGTTGCGTGTAAGTTCTGCAGACAGCACGTAGGTGCCAGCCTGGTTTAAAACTTCAAGTTGGAGTGACAGCACTACAGTATACATGTCAGAAATGCCTGAAGCCTCATACAAGTTCAACTATGGTAATTTCAAGCCAGCATATGCCTTATAGAAGCTTGCCATCAGCCCCATCTCTTCAGCAATGTCATACTGTTACAAGAACATTATCAAGCGGCCCTGGTTCAACCTTAACAGGACCAACAATAGAATACTCCCTCCACATGATCAACTGTGCAGTACTGCACTTCAGCCTGAGCCTGTCTGCAGATTGAGGTTTGAACATCATGATGTAAGGAAGGACAACACATCGCATAGACTTGTGCGCCACCACACATGAATCCAAGCTCCCCCAGGGGTTTATGACACACCTTAGCATAGCAGAGACCAGCTCAAAAGACACCAGAAACCACCACTACTGCCAACAAAGCTCAAACACGTGTTGGGGAACAACGCCCTTAGCTTCCCAGAAAGCGATCCAGCTCTTCACACAACATTGAGACACAACATGCAGCGCTTGTTCCGAGGCTCTGCCAGAGAGTGTTCTGCCTTGGGGCCACACTCGTCAACAGGAGGGTTGCAAGGGCAATAAGGCTGGATAATACTGATACCAACACAGCAATGCTGCCTTGACAACTGAACAACACCTTGAGCAGTGTGCGTGACATAACACAAGTGGATGCTGGCTCACAACATTCAACAATGTGCCACTGCATACACAAAACATCCCATGCGCTGCGTAGCATTGATGACTCAGACTGCAACACTCAGGTGCACACAGATAGCGTATGGCGCATTCTGTTTATTTGCAAAACATGTAAATGTTATACACTATGCCATCGACTCAGTGGGCACCTGTATGGATAGCATACCAGGGAGCAACACAGACAGACACTGCTTGCATGCAGCATGTAACCACACTCCCTGACCACACAGTACAGACTGTACACCATATCTTCAGAACACCTCGGCACAGAACACAGAACTG
>LWCB01006872.1:0-11329 GCA_001630525.1 Coelastrella sp. M60 | reverse complement strand
TGATACTTAAGGTCAGGTCTAACATCAGGCCTGGGTCATGGTGCTCTTGTACTGTCATTGGGAAGTTCCAGATCATGATGCAGCTTTGCACTTGACTGCGCCGTTTGTGGTTCGTAATGAATCATGGCTGAACAGAGCTAGCGGCCGGTGAGCGTCAGAAATTTTTTGGATGTGCCATACGGCGCAGGCACGCACGGATGAGTAAGCAGCTGTAGCGCGCAACGCTTCAGTCATGACGTATGATGCATGCACACTGCTTGCAAAGATTTTATTAACCCGTCTTCATCACCCGTTGTTACAGCCGTACTGTATGTCCAACCTAAGCAGGATCAGGCACAAGGCTCGCAAAGCAGTGCATTGACCTATGCACAACGTCACTTTTGCAGATGTATTTTGTTCTCTCCAGCAGCTTGTGTAGTTGATGAACCACCATTGTCGATGAGGACTCGACAGAAACGTTTGCGCCAACATGGGATATCTCGCATACACATTCACTGGCAGCCAAACTCTCAAGATTAAATATTCTCAGAAGGCAAAACCAGTAATGGCGGGTGTCGTGGTTGTTCTGACAACAGACCAAGGACCTGTTGAGTCCCGCGTTGCTGTTGCGCCCGATGAATAGATCTTCAGATGCCAGGTGCAAGACATCGAGTCGTAACACTGTTAATTATTTTGGCAGTAAACCATGTAGCTAACGCAGAATCCAGCCCATCTGCCGTCTGGCGTGAGAGTGACCCATGGGCTGAAGAGGGCTCTACTGATCTGCGGGCAAGCTTGGCACCGCTGTTCAGCAGCAAACATGGGTTCACAGACAACTGGTACCAGGGACATAGTGGCTCACAGGCAAGGGACACAAACAGCAGAGTTGCAGCACTGCAGCGCATGTGGCTCACACCTTTGGCCATGTCCAGCCACGATGCAGACGAGCTGTTCCGTTCAGGGTACAAATACGAAGTTAGAGGCCGAAACTGGAAGCGTTTGGCACAGAAGCTCATTACTCCCGGGAGCAACGTCAGTATTGTTGCTTTTGGGGGCAGTCTGACTGCTGGGCACTACAAGTACTGCGAGGACAGCAGTTGGGTTGAAGAGCTCTTGCAGTGGATGAAAGCAGCGTTTCCATGTGTTAACTTCACTTTCACAAACCTTGCACACGGTGCCACTGTCCCTGGCATAGCTGCACTGTGCTACTACCAGAAGATGCCAGCTGATGCAGACTTGGTGCTGGTAGAGTACAGCGTGAATGGCTGTGGTGTGCTGCAGTGTATGCGAGTATCTCAGCCACAGGTGAGTTTCGGCCGACCCGATGTGCATATCGCACTTTGAACATCAACCCAATGATGCGACTATCCAATTATGCCCGTCTCCATCGCACTCCAGGGCTCAACTGACCCTGCTGTGTATAACCGATCATCTATGTACAAGGTGCTGAGATCAGAGTTGGCTTTACCAACAAGTAGCAATCCTTGTGCAAAACCAATGATTACACAACAGGGAACTGTCGCAGGGGCTGTCTGTCTTGTTGGGTGGTCTGCAAGGCATTGGGGATGAGGCCAAGCTTGGCAGCAGCAAATATCTACTCATGAGTTTGCTGACCATACATGAGCTGCCTGTTCAGCTGCTAGGATGTTGCTAATCCTTTGCCACCCCGTTGTGCAGGTTGCTGGTTATGAGCATTTGTTGAGGCAGGTCATGCGGAAGGCACCACAGGCAGCCATCATGAGCTTTGCCGCGTTCGCCTTCAGGATGGATGGCACCACACCAAACCCTTACTATAGCACAGGTAGGAGCTTTGCAGACACACCATAATGCAGTAGATCTGAGAGTAAACAATTCTGCATGCATGCTTGTTGCTGCTTATGAAAGCAGCAAACAATACCTCAAGATCTCCTCTGTTGCCTGCACAGTTTGCCAGTAAACCGTGCAGGGGTGCTGGACTCACTCTGTGTCTGGAGTACAATAGCTCCTCAGTCCAGCCTCAGCTACTCACAACTCTACTGTGCATATGTTGTATATGTAGGTGAAGATGCGCACGGCATGATTGCACGTCACTATGGTGTCCCACTGATATCTGTGCGTGACGCACTCTATGACATAATCTGGGATGACAACACATCACAAGCCACTATTGGTATGACACGGGAGCAGATGATGAAAGATCATGTTCATCCAAAGCTGCAAGGAGCTCACCTTTATGGAGCTGGCTTTGCAGCTTGGGCCATCCGCCACTTGGTGACAAAGGAAACCTTCCAGCCGCATCCTGCACAGCATCTGTTTGTCTTACCTGCTCAGCGACACAGATATCACCCTGGGCACTCAAGACGACACTTGTATCAGCACGGACAACCATCATATGAGGGCGTCTCAGCTGACAGTCAGAGCTCCATGTCAGAGCCATCGCCATCACTGCATCAGCAGATGTCAGAATATGGTGCAGCAATGGCAGCAGATGCGCAGGACAACTCTTATCCCAGCTTGCCAAGCTTTGTGAGCCCTGTAGCTGCCAAGGAGCTTGATGTTGATGGTTGGTGTTCAGAAGGTTTGGAGTTCCAAGGCTTGCCAGATTCAACAAAAGGTTGGAGCTTTGTGGATGAGGGAAGGGCTTCATGCAAGCATCCAGGTTGCAGGAAGTATGGCTATATGTCTGAGAAGCCCGGGTCTGTGCTTAGATTCACTATTGATACAAGCACTGTTCTCACAAAGGACCAGGTGATAAACAACCATGACAAATTGGGGCTGGTCATCTTGTACTTGACCAGCTACTATACACCAATGGGTGTCGCCCAGTTGAGTTGTGAGTCCGGGTGTGAATGTCAGGCGACGAAGCTCAATGCCAAGAATATTGATAGGTCATCAGAGCTCAATACCATCCGAGTGGAGGTGAGCTGGAGATGGCTCACATGCTATAGTTGGTTTCTCTGCCCGAGTTTGCTGTTAAGCAGTCGAGGGCGGTATTCAGTGCTTGCATGTGGCCAGGAAGATGTACAGGCAGTCAATCAGTGCATATGTGCAATCACTGCTGCTTCTCAACTGGTCGGATACACAATGTGCAGTGTTTGTGTGTGTATGATGCAACCGACAGTACCTGACTGACAACTAATGTTACCTGATGTGGTCTAGGATGTTACATCACGCTACAAGTGTATTGTTCTGCAGTTTGTGAGCAGTATCATCACTACATTTTCTGCTGCAGGTCACTTCTCATCCCCAATGTGTCGTCAAGATACTGCTCCTGAATGAGACTACAACAGGCGGGCACAAGTTCAGGATCAGCGGGGTGGCATTGGCTCCATACAGTGATTATGTACCACCAGGTCCAATAACAGATATCTTGTTCAACAGCACTGAGTTGCTGATTGGCGAGGGCCATGAACCTTGTAAGGCAATGAGCAGTTTGCAGGATGTCTGTACCTAGTGATGAGGTCTGACAAGTACTAGTGGTCATCATGGCCTTCACTGTGGTGCTGGTTAGTGCTAGATGCTTTGTAGGAGCAGCAATTGCCTTTTGTCATCAATCAGCATTGCTTTCACATTGCTGCATGAGCCAAACTTTCTTTCATACTGTGTTATGGCCTGCTAATAACCAAACGAGCGTGGCAACATGCGCAATGCAATGCAATGCAATGCAACGCAATGCAATGCAGCAGACGGTGCACATTGCATTATCTGAGCTGAGAATGCAATGCAGCAGGCGGTGCACATTGCACCATCTGAGCTGAGCATGGCATGCTGTCTGTCCACCATCATGTGTTCTGAGCCCTGTGCAGCATTCACCTACCAGGTCCCTGGATGGTTGCTATGGGGTATGCCATCGCCTCGATTGTTATTTGTATTTGTTACTTGCATCCCTGCAGCGATCAGGGGGTATGCTGTAGTTCGCCTCCCTGCTAGGATAACTTGTAGTATGAGTTGGTGGTTTCTACTACTACTACTACTACAAGTTACCCTTGAAGGGTTATCACCCGGTTTCAGTCAACTTGAAATTGAAGATGATCACCTGGCCTTTTTGCGGTGCTCTGTTGGGAGGCACTCTCAGTTCTCTGAAATGAGCTGCACCAGTGTCGAGCTCTCTGATGTTGCTGTGCACATCTACTGGCAGTAGTTTGATATGTGGTTCTCAAATGCTGCCGACTCGGTTGATCCCGCGTTAAGCAGAATCACGCAGTGTCCAGCACAAATTTGATTGGGATGATAAGTATCATATTGATGACCATTTAGATGATGTTGAGGGGGGTTTTAGCTATCGTGCCATGTGGTTTGTGGTTATTAGATATTTAGTTTATGCTAGCCTGAGGATGCAGCGTACTTGCAGGTGGTATGGTGACATATTGGAATGCAGAGCAAGGTTGATTATTCATTGGGGGTCTTGCTGCTTCAGTGAAACAGCCGCTGTTGGGCATGTAGATCGCACCTGAAACGCAGCGCCTGACAAAAAAGCCATTCAAGTAAAGCGATGAGCTCAGCACACACAGGGGTGGTGAGTTACCAAGGTTGTTGCGGTGGCCTCTCGTATAACCACAGCAGTAAAATGCAGCATTGCCGTCCAGGGCACAGCTCTGGGTGGCGGCCCCAGTGCATATCATTCAGCTGTATCAGGCATCTTATTTGCTGCATGGCTAACTTGTTGACATGCTGATCTGACACTTGCAGAGGAATCTTTTGACCTGTTTCCAGACTCTGTCATACAAGATCTTATCTCTTGAACCATATTACTCTCAAACTGCCCTGCTACACTGCATGTTAAACTCGTTTACGATCTGTGGTGATGCTTCAGTTTGAAGCGCAGTCAATCTCGGAGGAGTACTTGAATTCAGCGGCACAACCCTGCCAGGATCAGTGATCTTGTTGACCCAATTCTGGCCACCACCCAGTGCAGCTAAGACGGGCATAGTATGTGTTGCATGGCTGAGTCTTTTACATCCACGGCTGTGATTCGTCATAGCATCCTACATGTTGCATGTCTAACTGTTTTCATCGCATTCAGTACTTACCCATTATGCATAACAATGCATGCATGAAACCCTACATGCTAATGCCTGCACCTCTTGAGTTTGGGAGACACGTAAGTAGCCCTGAAAAGTATGTGATACGCTCAAACTGTCGACTTGGCTCCACGCCACGAGAAGTTCTCCGCAACAGGATGAATGTGCGCAGGAGAAAAGCTCGCCAGTGCCCAGCAGCCTTTCTGACAGCTTCAGTCGGCAGCATGGGTTCCATAACTGCACAGAAGCTGCATATAGGTGTTGTTTGTGAGCCCCAGCCATTGTGCAGGATCGGCCGACATTCTGAATATGCGTTGATCAGGGGAAGAACAGCCGTGTCAACTTCAGGACTGCAGTTGTTCCTGTGGGGCAGGTAGAACAGTAACCCTCAACGCGTCTTGCGGTGCAGCACGAATGCACGCACGTCAGTGTGTTGCCTTCGCTTCATCAAAGGGTTTCTGTCGATTGAGACAATCATAGCGAAGTGACGTTAGCAGCACCCGTCTAACTCTCGTTGCGCGCTGAGGCACGTCACCAACCACCCCTTTACCCCTGTTGTGCGTGCTACATATTCAATAGAGTGAGATGGATGTATACTGTTGACGAGAACAGCCCTGAGCTTGCCGAGACAAATCGCGGGGCATACTGCGTGATTGGGGACCCGCAATCTTGCATTTTTCTACGTGCTAATGCTCAGAACTGTGTAAATGGTGCTCTTGATAGTTGTATAGTCAGCTCGGTGAGGCTGGTGACCAGAGTCCTGAGCACGGGACATCTTTTCCAGCTGCAGAGTGTTTGAGCTAGAATGGGCGCTTATCTGTCAACGCCTGTAACTGATAAAGAGGTTTTTAGTGGGGAAGCAACCTCTTTAATATATGGAGGGGGCAGTATGCAGGTAAGGGTGTTTGCGTTGCCATCGCCAGCAGACTGCCGCGCGTTGATGGCATCGGCTCCACGTTTGGAGCCTAAGCTCTATTGATTTGCAAAGATCTTGTGCCTGAGATGTTGTCGGTCACGGGTCGGTCACACTATTTTGGCTTCCTTGTAACTGGTTCTGCCTATTCCGCAGGGCTGGCGAAGAACCATGGAGGATGCCCATATTGCAGAGGTGAGTCCTCGTTCGTCGTCTGTCTGCTCACCCCGTTCATAGCGAGCCTCCTTACCAAGCCCCCTGTTCATGGCTTGCATCAAGCAGCAGACCTTCAGCAGACCTAGGGACATGTGTTGATGTTGCAGGTTGGCCTAGCAGGAGACCCCACAACAGCAGTATTTGGCGTTTTTGACGGTCATGGGGGTGCGGAGGTAGCAAAGTTCTGTCAGAGATATATGGCGAAGGAGATACAAAAACTGGAGCAGTTTGGGGAAGGCAACATGGAAGACTCCCTGGTGCAGGTTCGTTGGTCTCTAAGCTTGCTGTGTTGTGGGGCCAATAACATACCAGTTTTACTGTGATGTGCTGACGCCAATAAGGCCTGTAAAGAGCAGCACCAAAAACAACTCAGATCCAAACGGACACTTTACACACCCTTCAAACCACTGTGCACTTCTAACTGGTGAAGCATGTAAATGGTGGCTTGTGCACAGCTTGATGACTGTATGGTGTTATTGTGACTGCTTACAACCAGTCATACCACATTGCTTGCAGGTGTTTCACCGCATGGATGAGATGTTGCGTGATCACAACTATGCTGAAGAGCTTGAGCAGCTGAAAACGAAAGATGAAGCAGATGAAGATGAACGAGCTGTTGATGAGGGTGATAGTGGCGTGTCCATGGATGGCCTTGAAATGATCAAGCGCTTGTTCCAGTATAAGCGTTGGCAGGGTGACGGAACAGCTGGTGGCGAGCCTGACGATCCCAGCAGTAGCAGGCAAGCAGAGGCTGAGGACGGTGTGCCCTCTGAGCCAGGGGTAGCAGCAGACAAGAACCCCATCATAGAACCAGCAGACATGCGAGTGCAGGCAGGTTGCACGGCAGTTGTAGCTGTGAAATTTGGCAGCGATCTATTCGTGGCAAATGCTGGAGACAGTCGAGGTGTGCTGTGCCGATCTGGACAGGCGGTGGCTCTCTCAGAGGATCATAAGCCAGCTGCTGAGTCAGAGCGAACAAGGATACTGAATGCCGGTGAGCAGGCTGTCCGAACTGCCACGTGGTTGTATTGATATGGTTGAGGACGTGTGTAAAAGTGCCAAGCGAGAGTGAAATTGCCAAGCATGGAGGCATGGAGTTTCATGTTGACAGCAGTAATAGTCACCAGCCCTCTAAACAGTGCCTTATGGCTGCATACAGGTTGCTGGCAGCGTGACTCGCCAGTATGCTTGCTGTTCTCATGATCTGCGCTGCGTATAGAGCGTATAGCGTGCACATCCCTTGCATGGTGTCGTCTTGACCACCAACATGCTGGTGTGTCTGTTGCAGGTGGTTTCTTGAGTGACATCGGTGGTGTGTGCAGAGTCAACGGCAACCTCAATCTCAGCAGAGCCATTGGTGACCTCAAGTACAAGGGCAACCAGGAGCTCCCGCCCAAGGACCAGATAATCACAGCACAGCCAGACGTTCGCAAGATCACCTTGCAGCCTGAGGACTCTTTCTTTGTACTTGCGTGTGATGGAGTTTGGGATGTCATGTCAAACCAACAGTGCATAGATTTTGTGGCTGAGAAGTTGAAGGCTGGGCAAAAGCCGGCGGAAGTGGCATGTGCACTGCTGGATGCCTGTCTGGCAGGAGACCCAAAGTCTGCCAGGGGTGTCGGTTGTGATAATATGACGGTGATAGTGGTGCAGCTGCAGCATGACAGCAGCTGACTGGCATGCCTGCTGCCTAGCCGCTCATTAGCAGCAGCAGCAAGTTTGGTAAATGGCTTGCTGCTGTTGTCTTGGGTGATGGCTTGTAAACGTTAGCCCTGTGCGGCAGCTCAAGTCGTGCTGCTGTTGCATTATATGTGGTATGAGAGGAATCAAGCATCACGGATGGCATGCAGGTGCGTTGTCACATCCAACTGCATGATATTTGTCCCCACTACAGAAGCAGCAGACCTGCATCTACTAGTCACTTGTGCAGTCTCTGTAGATGCTGACATAGTGCTGGCACTATCCCAGTGGCTTCCTCATCATGGGCTGCTCGGAATATGAAAGCGATCAAGACAAACCATAGCTGGGGCACGCTCAATAGCTGTGGCCAACCGGTTGTCTTGTTGGCAAGATTATATCTCAGGTTAAAGTTTTCTGGCCAAGACATGCTGTACTCTCTTGTCTCTACTGGTGGGCAATGCCACCACTTACTTGATTGCCTCAGATCATCTGAGTCAGATGTATGCGGCCTGCCATGATCAATGTGGCAGCAGCAGCCAGGGCAGCAGGCTTCTAACAAAGGCAGTGTGCATCATGTGCATGCACTGCTGTTTTAGGTAGATTGGAAGTTTAAGCTCACTCTTGGTTTGATGTGTTTCTTGTTTGAAGGTTTGCAGTAGTGAAGGTCGTTCAATATTTGTTGCACTTTTGTCCTCCAGTTTGCCATGTGTTGGGCAGTACATGACTGCAGAGTTTTGGACAGTGCTGTCATGTGAGGAAGCAATAGGGTTCGACTCTACAAGTCTCTAGTAATGTGTGCACCTGCAAACAGTCTTCACAATGTGACTCAGTTGTCTGTAACAAACTGGTTTGCTAGTCATTTCCAGCCTACATGTGGAAGCAAGCATGTATGGCCAATGGTGCTCAGTGAAAGTCTGTGTTCATGTGTGGGTCTCGCCTGCCACTCAACACTTGTGGTCTCAGCTTGCGGTTGTATGTCTGGTTTGTTGGGCAAAGATAGGACTGCACACTGCTGTCATGCCAATGCTTCCCATCTTGCTACTGGCCTGCATATGCTCTAATAAGTTGGATGGTGCAGATTATATACTTTATGCAAGGAATGGCCAGTCGAATGGCTAATGGTGGGAAGCCTTGCTGTACCATTATTACATTGTGGCCTCTAGTTCTGTACACGTGACTGCAAGATGCACTTTTCTACTGTCGTGTCAAGCGGCATGGTTTGCAGGCGCGCTCATTCTCGTGCACTGACATATTGTTGTCAAGGATATGGGACATCAAAGTACTAATGACATTCTTCTTGCAGTAGGGTGTGTTGGCACTGTTGTGTGGAGGCTTGCAAACAAATAGGGTTTTTTGACAGTTTGAATTTTTGACAGCAGATGATGTGGATGCACTTCTCAAGGGTGCTTTGCTACATTGCAACCCACATATGCGTGTGAACAGCATTGTTAGCCAGAGAATGTTAGACTCTTCTTGGTCATTTGATCCCACACACCCCCTCCTTGCTTGCTCGCTGCTTGCACACACTGCATGCATCTCATTGCATGTGCATATGCACCTAAGCTGCCAGTGTGATCAGACTGGTACATCATGTACTCATGGCAGCACTTGCTTTGTCTTGCTTGGCAACACTGACGTCAACACCTTGATGCCTATCAGTAGCCGGTGTCATCGTGCACGACTCGTATGTTGAGCTTGCATGCTGTCACAATTTGGCAAGAGGGGATGCTGTTGGGTTGTAGGACTCACTGCTGAACTTGTCTGCTGCACAATGGACAAGTAGAGGGCTCTGCATACACTCAGGCAAGCTGCTTTGTTATTGCTTTGCTTTTAGCATGCCTAGCAACGCCTTCAGTGACTTTGAAAGTGTTTCATGTACCCTAGGGATCCGCGCATTCCTACATTGTCAGATGTTCACGATCTGCAATTTATTGTCTCAGGGTTACAACACATAGATATCCGAGATATCCCTGCATCAGCATGCCCAGCGGACGCGCTCCCTGGCCGCCTGTGGTACGGTGCACCTGCTCCAAGCCTTGTCGGATATGTTGTGACAACTGTGGTACAGTCTCAGACAATTTTGAAAATTGTAGTGCCATAGCCAACATACCTGGCATTGGTGTACCAGGACAAGCAGGATGGGCCGTACTGTACAATAAGCTTAGCCATCACTTGACAGACAGTCTTGTTTGTTTTGCGCATTCTCTCTGCGTTATGCAAATCCGACACGGGTGGCTTCTGGCATGACACCCGTATTCTCTACCACTTGGGAGTGCTCAGCAACGATGAGAATGATTGTGATTATGTCTGATACCAGTCATTAGACCGTACGACCAGTACCATGGAACTACTAGCATACCCTGTACTTAGGCCCGTACCTGTTATCTTCTTGGCATGTGGAGCACAAGCACCGCTCCTGTGTGAACGAAGAGTCCCACTGGTCGTGTGCCGGCATAGTACCAAATATGTTAGTTATCCGCGTATCCAGAGACGCTATCAAGTGCTACTTCACGTCCTAGCTGCAGAAACCCGGGACCAGTATGCTAACTGGCACTGTACATGCATTGCATGAAGCAGAAGCCGCTGATTCCAAAGGAGAAGTGCTGGTGTCCAGAGTTCATGCAAGAGTTGGTCTATTGGGCAATCCAAGCGACGGTTTCTTTGGAAAGACCCTTTCATTCTCGTTGAGCAACTTCTATGCTGAGGTGAGGGCAGCATTCAGCGAGCAGCATCTACTGTATCCATGACAAGTTACCGTATAACAGTCTTAATACAAAGAGCCGAGACGAAGGCGACACTCCAGAGCTTAAGGCTGCCAATCCACGGGATGTTGCTAGTTTCACTCCTGCTGCAGGTTACACTGATCCCCGCAGATGCCATAGAGCTCCTGCCACATCCCGAGCATGACGCAACCCATTACAACTCATACCAAGATATGCTGCAAAAAGTGGAAACTCAAGGTTTTTATGGTGGTATCAGGCTCCTGATGGTATGTTGATGCATTGCTTAACCACTGCTGCTCACTTTGGTGTCAATGTGGCACTCAGCACCTGACGACTGTGAATGAGGAGTAGGCAGCAAGTCTTGCATTGCAGCTGTACTTCCAGAGGTGTCTGTTTCATTTGCGCAAGCCTGCTGATTGTTCAAGCACATGCATTGTGTTGCCCCTTGTACAACAGGCAAGCCATGCGCTGGTTGCTTGTCTGTAGGCCATCTGCAAGAGGTTTTATGAGCATTGTGCTGCAGCTGGACTGCAGCTACCAAACCGAGGGTTCAAGCTGTCCTATGACACCAACATCCCTCGTCAAGCAGGCCTTTCAGGATCATCAGCCATCATCTGTGCAGGTAAGAGACGATCGACATTGCTGTAGCGTATGATGCAGCAGGGTGCCGAAACAGTTTACCCTTATCCATATGTTTTGCCTGTGCGTGATGTGAATTTGGGGTAGGGGTAGCGGGGGGGGGGGGGGGGGTTTTCCCCGGCGCCCCCCCACCCCCCCCGGCTCTCTGCCCCAAACCGCAATCCCAGTCTTCTGGCTTC
>LWCB01006862.1:0-12444 GCA_001630525.1 Coelastrella sp. M60 | reverse complement strand
AGCTGCTTTGAACGCTAGTTTACCGGTTGCTTTAGAGAACCTAGTAGAAGAGCATCGATCAGATGTTGCCAATGACCACATGGCAACCCTAAACCGTTATATCTACATTGGATCAATCAATGCATCTTGGTGATATGCACAATGTTTTCATAGGCCATGACCAACATGGAGTGCTAGCAGTGTGTGCAGCAGACTCGGGGCCATTCTCAGACTTCAACACGTCATGGGTGGTATTGACCCATCCCAATGCCTTTCCAAATGGTGAGGGTGGTCCTCCTGTGGGCATGTCTTTGGAATACTGGATGCCAATTCATTTGTGGCGTGCACCTCGCGAATTGTGTGCAGAACGGTCAACATTGGTGTTGGATTTGTTCAACATCAAGCAGCGTCATGCAGTCACTGCATCGGATAAATGCCGTGCGCACGCATACAGGTGCAAGCCGCACCTCACTTGTTTGCGGAGCTAGCAAGCATGCCCGCTGAAGAGATCCAGCAAGCAGTAGAATTATTCTTGGCTAAACAAAAGGGGCGCAACTATGCTCAAGCTTTGGCACCTAGGGTTAGCAAGTTATTGAAAGCTCTGCGGCAATAAATGAATGAATGAACCTACGCCAAGCGCCTTCAAAAGGCGCCTTCGTAACTTGAGGGAGGAAGTGTGCGTGACATAGTACGCCTTCACACTCCCTACCGTCCGTCCTCGATCCCGAAGCAGCGATACGGTATGTCCAAGGACATTGGCTCTTTGCAGCAAATAGGCAGCAAAGTGGAGGGTACACCAGCATACCTTGCTAGTGTACGTAGTCGATGCTTTGGTCTATGGCATGCATTTGGTCCATTCACATCCTTTCCAACTTTCAATCCATTAGAATTGCATAGTCCTAGGCCTTCTTGCATGAAGTTGCTTGGATTCGACATTGACTATGAATCTACTGACTTTGTCTGCTCCAATAAACATGCCAGTCATGGTGGATAGATGGCAAGCAGTAGCAGGCAATCCGGTGGCATGTGCACAATACTTTAATACCTATCGGAATGCTATTTGGAAGATTTTGTTGGGATGGGATCGCAGTGCATTGAAGCAACAAAATCCCAAGTGTAGGTTTGGCAGAATTGTGGCTGGTAGTGACCGTTTGAAGTGCTCTGGCCGTGGAGCATTGCACGGTCACTTTTTGCTCACTCATATTGATCTATAGCCTGGAAACCTAGAGACACTACAACAGGTGGTATTGGAGCAACCACCGAGTACAACACTTGTGCTATTCGACACAATTCCAACTTGCACACCAAGGAATTTCGGGACACGCAGCTCTGATGCCCTTTATAACAGAGGCGTCAATCCCAAGCAATAACCATGACCCACTAGCTAGTTGCGGAGCTCTTTGGCAGAAAAACTTTTTAGCAGCATTGTTCTCTGACAAACCAATTTAACGCTTGCAGATGTGCGTTGGCGAGTAATATCCGTAGATTGCTGGATCCGCGGGCTTTGCCGCCGATACCCGCGGATATTCCGTGAGTGCTTGAGTATCAATTAACGCAGCACAGCAGGTGTCATACAGGAATGCCAAGGAGTAAACGTAGATACGAAGATGCTTTTGCAAGAGTATCGGCTTCTTGGAGCACAGGAACCGTGCTTACAGTGCACGTTCGCGTCATTGAAGGCAGTCTGAAGTAAAAGCTCCTGCAAATGCGCCGCAGACTTGTTTGACATAAGCTTATGTCGAAACCCATAGACGGCTGCGAAGGGATGTTGCTTGTAGCTTGGCGGTGCCAATTGCGCACACTCTTGTGACGCTGTTTGAGTTGCCGGCGTCTTTGATATGCAGCCTGATGCAGTGTGGAAACTTGACCAAATGACCTCAGTCATGCCGACGAGTACTGTCGATCAAGTCTTTCGACCATCAATGTGCGACTTCTGCCCAACATCCGCCGGCCGCTGATCATTGCCGCGGGCAGGATGGTTGAGTACGCAAACTGGCAAAAGCGATGCTACAACTCGGAACTGTGTTGCGCGTATGTCTTACGTACTTGAAAACTTCTGTTAGTACCCAAATAGCACCGGTTTCAACAACCTGCGAGATTGAGCGATGTTGGTTAATTAACCAACGTTGGCCGCCTTGCATGTGAGCGCCGCTCACGCGTACCACTGCTCATTGGATTGGCGACACCATGCTGAGCAAATGCACTCAGACGTAACGTGTCGTCCACATATCGCTCATTCGCATCCGCCCGCCAAGTGCGGGACAGGCGGACCCGCGGAATCCCGCCGTTACAGACGTGACGTGGCCTCGCCCCCAGAACGCTAATCCCTCCATTTTCCTTCGGATTTTTGGGTAAGTTGTGAGACGACATTTGTGAGACGAACATGATACTGCTAGCGTCCAGGATACACAGCCAGCCTCAGATATATCTATATAGATAGATATACATATGATGAACAGGGGCTTTTACTCCAGACTGCCTAAGTGATATGTTTAAGGATAGAAGTGCTGGGCCAGCATCTGACGCAGAGCAACTCTAGTTTAACTACGACTGCAGGGTAGTGTTATTCATTAACTGCTCTGGATGCCAGCAATCTGCCCATATATAAGTAGAGGGCCCTGCATACACTAAGGCAAGCTGCTTTGCTATATTGATGCTTTTACCATGCCTAGCAACGCGTTTATGACTTGGAAAGTTTTTTATGTATATGCCCTGTACTGGTACAACGCCTTTGAATAGACATAAGTACAGAAAGCAGCTTTTGCACAAGACTGCAAGATTCTTGCACCAAGAGGATTGTGTATTGCAGGTTAACCACTGTCATGCCTGCGAATGAATGAATGAACATACGCCAAGCGCCTTTAATAGGTGCCTGCGTAATTTGGGGGAGGAAGTGTGCGTGACGCGGTACGCCTTCACATTCCCTACCGTTATGCCTGTGATATTATGTATATCACGATGTATCTTCTGTCAAGTGACGTCAGGCAGCATTGCTGACAACTTTGAACTGGTATCTCAACGGGGACACTGACAAAGTTCATATATATGCTGCATCTGAAACTGCATTGCATGCTAGTTAAGGAGATGTGGCAGACTTGCTGGATTTATTACGGCCTATTCTCTTGCTGTTGATGCAAGCAGCATGAGTACAGTCAGCCCCTCGTAGGAGTTACCTTGCTGGTGACTTATGTGATGCCAACTGCAGTTGTAATGCTTCTATCAACAGCAAGTGAAGAGAGCATACTACGCATGTTAAACGCCATAACTTGTGCCAAGCTGTTAAAGCTTCAGACCAAATATAACAGCACATGCTTGCATGCATGCATGCAAGCACGGCTGTCGATAGCACCTCATTTCTGCGTTTAATGTCGCATGCTGCTTCAGACAAGGACAGAGCGAGTTGAAACTGCTAAAACCAACTTGGTTGAACCTCAAGCCCAAATTGACGAGCCTAGCCTAGGGAGCAAGGACTTACATTAGGTGAAAGCTTGACGCACACTGTGTCTTAGCAACAGTACTTGTTGCACACATAACAGGCAGCAGGTACAGCAGCTGTCAGACTCTGTCAGCTGAACGCGTGACATGCTGCCAACAGAGACCTTGACCCGCTGTGATGAGTGACAGATGGTTACGATATCAATCAGGACCCCATCATCATATGAAATTGATTGATAACCTTGGCTGTCTAGATACATACTGTAACACATAGCAGCTAGTAAAGTCCTCAGGTTGCCTAATCTCACAGAAAAGATGAGGACTTGTTGATGATGCAACATTGAGTTCACAATAACATTATGCTCATTATCAAAAAATACCCAGTATGGGACAACACCAGCAATCCTCCACATGTCAGCACTGTTCAAGTAGTGCTATGCGTGAGCTGCACACGGCACTGCAAGTAGGCTAGCAGTAGCTTGCTAGACACCTTGGTAGTGGGTTGCCACATGGCGAGTGTCTCAAGATTGCCCCCTTCTGTGCGATATATCAATGAGATAGAACCAGTCAAAACGCAAGGTCCTTCCTCATATGATTACTTATGAAATAGTGCAGGTATGAAGTAGGTACGCATGATAGTGCAGGTAGTAGTAACCTAGTAGTAGTAGGCTATGCATTCTAGTGCTGACTGTACTGTACATTGTTATGTATGCAGTGATATATGTAAGCTCACAACTGATGAGGGTTCGGCCTTGTAACTTTGAAACTTCACCAGTTGATAAGTGCCATACACGGACTGCCTTATTAAAACTTTGCACGCAGTGCTCAGGCACGCCACAGATTGTATCATAGATCTGGCTGGTGCGTCCGCAATATCTGGATCAACATCTACAAATAGGCTACCACCAGAAATGCTTAGCTCAACTGTGACAGAGAGCACTGTAGTGTTGTTGTCTGCTATCGTTTTGTGGCATCACATGCTGACCATGGGATGCAGACCGCAAGTCATATGACAGAAGCACAAGCACCCATAGCCTGACTTACAGCCTCCTGGACCAACAAGTGTGCAACAGATGCAGATCTTCCAAAAAAACATGGACTCAAACCTGTCCTTCTCAGCCACTAAGTCCAGACCCATCAAGACCACGCATGTCTGTTTCATTCAGCTTTGCTAACACGGCACAATTGCTGACTGGCATATGCTGATCATGTGCATTGACCACATCATCAACAACGCTGTTACGGGTTTGAAACACCTGCCGTAAGCGGACCTCTCGTACAGAATGTGCGCTCAGCAAACTCATAACCAAGCCTATGGATGTGCACAATAGACATCCACACAAAGAACTAGCGCATAGATGCAGCACCGCAACATAGTTCACTATGTAAAAGCCACCTGATCCTGCCTCTAGCATGATACAGGCAGGTCACCTGTAGGAAGCCACAGCCTTCACACTGTGGCCTTGGTATGCCGCTTTGCATAAACACACAGCCTGGTTGTGGCACAGCATCCCTGGCGGACCAACTTGGTGACACCTAACGCATCAAGTATGCCTCTGTGATGGTACAGGCCATCCTGCCGAATCACTCTGGAGTCACTCAGGATCCTTAGTCCCTGAACCTGAGGCCACATTAGTTGAGCGCCTCATAGCCAGCAGCTTTCGACCGCAAGGGTGACATAACTCTGGGTGAGCCCAATGGACTTGGCTTCCTTGGAGATGGCAATGGACTCTTCTTGGGGGAGCGTGTCAGGCTTCTCTGTGGAGTCAGGTAGCCTGGAGTGTGTTGTGGTGTCATTCTGGGGGTTGTTTGAGTGCTGCCAGCTATCAGGCCTTGCAGATGTTGCACAGATGCCCAGTAAGACTGCAGAGCATGGTTGAGCTGCTCAGGGCTCACCATGCTGAAGTTGGGATCTGGGGCAAGCTCAGGGGTTCCTGCATCACATCAGACAACGGTTGTACTATGAATGGCGACAGTAAGTGGCCCTTGCAGGACGGGTTGCTGATCAGAGCGCTGTTGAACTCATGAACAGATTGTCGGCTGCTGACGACAATTGGGGAACACAACCAGGATTGAGCTGCAACATGTCACAAGAAGGAATGCCTTTACATTGGATATAAATCTCCTGAAGCCAATAATATCGGGCAACACACTTGATCAAGCTGCAGGTTGACTGCGACATCCGATCACTAGCACTAACTGATGAATCTTGTTGACACTCAAAGAGAAACATTGTTTTGCAGATCAGAACTCACCATAGACTCCAGGTGTGCCATACGTGGACAACACTGTGGGCCATGGAGTTGGTGTCTGAAGTCCAGTAGCCCCATACATTCCTGGCAGTATCTGCCTGGGGTATGGCATACCACCACCGCTATTCACCCTACCGAGCATAGCCGGTGACTGCTGAGTCCCCGTGGAGTAGGGTGTAGGATGCACTCCTGAACCAGACGGCTTCTGAGCTGCGGCCTTTGCCGCCGCTGCAGCAAGTGCTGCAAGCTGAATGGAGGTAGGAGTATCAGCTGGCATCGATTCCTGAGTGCCTGACCTCTGAGGCGTGATACCATAGCAGACATCATCAGGCGACCCCTTCCCTGGGGTTTTGGCAACTCCATTGCGATGGTCATGGCCATTGCTGAGTCTATTCAAGCTGGTGAGCTGCATCCCACGGCTGTCATATCCTGGGGTCATGCTTTTCCAGCCACGCAGCTCACGCTCTTGAGGAGACATATACGTTTCTGAAGCACTGTCTGATTTGAGCAGAGAAGGCGACGGTTTGACACGGCGGCTCATCCACTTCCGCCAACTAAAGTATCCAGACAACCCCAAGCACGACAGGCCACCAAAGACACCGCCAATAACGCCCCCAATCACTCGTCCTTGAGCAGCTTGAGCTTCTTGAGCCCTAGCCTGGCTGCTGAGGACGCTAGGGTCTGCTACCCATGTAGTGATTCCAGGGGTGACTTGGATGCTGCTGCTGTCTACTGGGAGGCCAGCTGCTATGAGCCTTGAGCAATACTCTGTGGCACAGTTGTTCATCAGAGCAGCAGCTGCAGCGGCAGCTCCTGCAGTACTAGACTGAGACAATCTATACACCACAACTTGAGGCCTGGTGGTGGTGATGCTGAGGCTAACTCTTAGCAGGTCATTCAGCTGTAGAAGCTGCCTGATTCTGACCTCTACTACATCTTGCATTGCAGCATCTATGAGTCTGCTACTATGCAATAGTTTCCGAGACCCACTGCTGCTTTCAGACTCTGAACCTGATGTGCTATTGCTGCTTCCTTCTATAGCACTGCTGCTGGTGCTGTTGCTATCACTGCTGCTGTTTGTGCTGTTGGCGCTAATGGTGCTGATGGTGCTGTTGGTTGCATTAGCTGAGAGCTGCTGTGTTGCATTCAAGGTTGTGTTTGACGGTGTGACTGTTGCCCCCGCTTGGGTTCCATTGCCCAAAATTGAGCCGGTGGCATTGCTAGCAGCGCTGCCGTCACCTACTGTGAACTGCCAACGAGCTGCCGGTGTTCCAGAGATGGTTCCTGTGATTGTGGCCACGGTAGCTTGGTAGCTTGACACAAACTGGTCTGCAGTGACACCTGTTGATGAGGGGACACGAAAGTCCTCAGAACAACGGAATGCTCAGTGGGTCCCTCCTGCTACAGAAAAGGCCCAGCAAAAGCCAACCATGTCATGGACGTTGCCTAGCAGGACCATCATACAAAGCTCTTACAAAGTTATCACAATCAGCTTGGCATATATGGGTGTACTGTAACCCCAGTTATGTATCATGCAAAATACGAATTAGACTCCTTCTTAGACCTTACCTCTAAAAGCCAAAGACACCGTGACTAACCCTGCAGGAACTTGCATTGACTCCAGACCATTTGGCAGATCCTCTGATGGCAGTCTACCCAAGGGGTTGACAGCCTGTGATGGTGTGGTGCTGTTGCTCATTGCTGCTTGCTGCAGTGCTCTTGTAGCACTGCTCAAGGGTGTGGAGTGGCTTCCATCTGCTGCTGCAGAGGATGCTGTGAGAGAAGACAGCACTAGCACTGCTATTGTCAGTTGCTGAAGAGATGTCAGGTTAGAAGTCTTCATCTTGTACAGCTTTTGTCCACAATGTTCTTGTGTTGATGGTGTCATGCCAGCATTGCCACTACTATGTACGCTTTTTTGACCTCAGCAAACGCCTGATCTTCTCTTGAGAACCTGGGCGGAAAAGTATGATGAAAACACGGTTGCTGATTAGTACTCGGCCCTGAAAGGTGGACAAATTCCTCGGAAATCAACACAAGTACGGGCTGATCGGTGAAAAAGCTATGTCAAGCACTCCCTGTGCGACAGCAACGTCTTAAGCATGCCCCTGCAATCACCTTAGATTTAACTTTATGCTGGCGGTTTTCATGGCAGCGAACAAGCAAGACGCCCATGAACAAGCTTCAGTGGGGCCTGACTGACAGGCCATAAACCTGGCTAACCATATGCAACGTACTGTCGACGTCAAGCAAAGCAGTGGCAACGATGTATCTAGATGGCTGCAACAGGTTTGAACCTTGTTTTACGTGGGTGTACAACTGGTTCGAGGTGTCCAACGCTCAGGATGCAAGCATGGATTATCCGTCGGCACAACATTGCTTGGTGATTCGTGGTCCACGATAGCACTTCCAGTAAAAACATCAATATCATACTTGCATCTGTTGAAAGAGTTACCATGCATTGAAAGCTTGGCAAGCGCCGCCCAGTCGAAGGCGGGAACGTGCAGTATCGGGATCGCCGAACGGGCTGTAAGACATTCAGCACATGCCAACAGGCAGGCTAGCCTTAGCTGTAAATCTTCCACTCTTGCCGAGTGATTGCATTGCGGAAGTCACATCCGCATCTAACATATCACAACGTTTAATTCGGCTTGTCGAGGACTAAGCACTGCTCAAACCAGGGCGTGCCTGCTTTGACCAGGTACAGTGCAGTATACCGTGATTGCAAGAATTTTACATGTCTTCTGCATAAAGATCCGCTGCTACCCGCCACCCGCTTGATCTGCTGCCTACAAACACATTGCTTGGGCCGGCGCAAACCCATGAGCAAATACTCTCATACATCCTTTGAAGGTGCTTTATACTCATTTCCGGTTGAAATGCAGGTACAACCAGTCGTCTAGCCGACAGTTTGGCGAGATTATCCTGCCAACTCCGTGACAAGTCTCCGCAATGATATGCGAAAGCCCTTTCACAGCTAGACGGTTACGTCCACTTGCTTTTCATATAATAACAGTATCCATTCTGCTGGCAGCCGCAATAGCGCCGCTTGCATCTGCAAGGCGCTTGGAGCAGAGCAGTACCAGGTCTCTGCTGCAGGCTGCTGAAGATGCTGCCGGTGGCGACGGCTCTGCCGTGACAGCTGAACCGCAACAGTCAGGAGAGACCCTTCCCTCGGGGTTGTTAACGACACAGCTGCCTACTGAGACAGTCACAGTGTCCTTCATTGTCAGAGGTAAGCTGGCGCCATCGCTTCTGTCTGCAGGGAATGAACAGCTTGCGAACATCTGTTCAGTTGACAGGTCCACCAGACTCTGATGCCTGGCACAAGAACATCTAGTGGTGGTTGCAAACACACTGCAAAGACAACTAGTGCACACCCATCTGCACTACATTCTGTATCATGCTGTGATACTATTTGTGGAAGACGAATATAGATGCATGTAAGCAGCAGGGTTGACGCAGCTACCACACTTTGTTTGTGCTAGTTTGCGAGTTTTTGGTTAACAGCTGTCGCACGTCAACTCTGTATTTGACACAGCTACTGACCTATGCACCGCTTCATGCTGATATATGTACAGGCGTCACTGCAGAGCAGTATCAGCAGCGGTTCCAGCTGACGGTCTCCACGGTTACTGGACGTCTCACTGGCACCCCATTTGACCAGTGGCAGTTCAAAGGTGAAGCTGCAGGCTCTGACCTGAATGTCACTCTGTCCCTGCTGGCCACAAACCCTGGCATTGTGGTGTTTCGCCTCACCAAAGCCCCTGAACTTGGAGCCGCCCTTACTGGCAGCTGTAGTACAGAGTTCTGTCTAAGATTAGCAGCTACCAGAGTCCCTGCCGACCTTACCAACATCAGAGTGAATCCAGAAATCAACTCTGTGCTTGAGAGGGTTGATGCTATACAAGCTGAAGAGACACGCAGGACACGTAACAGATTCATAGGGACAGTGGTGGGCGCTGTTGTTGGCAGTGTAGCTGGTGTGGCTTTACTGGCCTTTGTCTCCTACAGACTATACTCTCAAATGAAGTCCAGACAAGCAGCTGAGCTAGCAGCAGCTAAGCTTGAGGCAGAAGAACGTGCTAAGAAACAGCAGGAGGAGTTTGCCATGTGGGCAAGTCAGGTGTTGGGTCCTAACCCACAGGCTGCTATCGCTGCAGCGGGAGTCCGGCCTGGTTTCATGACTCCCATGTATCCACCTGCGGCCAACATGCCAGCTCGTGGCAACTCCATGTTCAGGTCTCAAGCAGTCACGCCATCTCTAGTGCCTAACGCAGAGCAGCTGCAAGTCGATGCAGCAGAGCTGAATCAGGCTCTGAGTCAGTACTACACAGCAATGCAGCATGTTCAGCAGCTGCTGACACCCAAGGCTACACCGAAGGTGACGCCTAAGGCCACTCCGCTCCAAACACCTAAGGCACAGAGCCCCAGGCACAGCAGAAGCAACAGCAACAGTGCTCTGCCCACTGTGAGGGATTCCCCAGAGCTACCAGATTCACCTGAAAAGAAGCCTGACAAGAAAGACTTCTTGTAAGCAGTTCACAATAGCTTATATTAGTCAAGCAAACCAAGTCAGCAGGAGAAAGGTCGTTTCATGCCAGATGCTAAGAGGCTATGTGAAGCATGCTGCTGACTTAGCTATCTTGCGTACCAACAGTGCTAGCTGGGGAGGTATGTGGAGGGATGCTGTTTATTGTCAGCATTGCAAGCATACCTGGGGTGCTGGTCTGCAAGCCTTTGCCTGCCGTGCCTTAGGTCAACATACGGTCGGTTGTTTGGAAATACTCAAGGTGTGCTCATAGTTTAAGCAAGCACCCCCCCCCCGAAATTGTATATGTTAACCAGGAAATTCAAGCAGAAGGCTCATGAAACATCCTTTGCATCCTACTGTCATTTTATGGCTGTGCTTGTCAGCCTTTTCACTGCATGATATCGACCCTGGAGCCTGTTTAGTACCATGTTCTTATTACAATCTGAAGTCATTGCAGTGGCTGCAAGCAGCCCATATAGTGAGTCATATGCAGCCTCTGAAGCGGTTTTCAGCTGGCAGTGGTGGTGTTTTGTCCCATCTGATTGAATGCATAAGTCTCTGGTGAAGTTATCAATCTAGGCATGCACACCTGCTGCATAAGATGTTGACCGTCAACACGATTCGTTGTCTTTGTGTGAAATGGCACCCATCTTGGCCGCATCCGATTTGATGAGTATGCTCACTAAAGCTGTTTTGTCAGCAAGGTATTGGTAAGTTGAGAGATGCATGTCACAAAAGTCAGCAAGGGGTAAACTCCATGTGCTGTCTTACGGCTGTACTCAGTCATCCAGTCTTGAAGAAACGTGGTGCTGGGTTCTGTTTACATGCATCTGGAAGGCGTACCAATGCACTTTGTGCTATTGGAGCCACCTGTGTGCCGATATTTGTTGCATTACGGGGTAGCAAACAGCTGAGCAAGTGGATGCTGGCTCTCTAGCTAGGCCTGATCTAGTTCCATGCACTGTCATTTCAATCAGGCATCTTGCCTATGTAGGGGTACAAATTTGTCAGCAATGATGTTGGCCCACAAGCTGGGCATCATTCATGCGCCTATTGTGGTCTAACTTGCAGTCACTTGAATTTCATCAGTGCTGTTGTGCGCAGCAGTTGTGGTGCCAAGACCACAGGGCTGAAATGCTAACTCATTGTGTTGGTGAGTACATACACCTGGCATAACATGCCGTGCTGGTTGAATCTGGGACTGTGCAGTTGCGCCAAGGCTTACTATGAGATGCCTACGAAATACATGCTTTGCACTACCTGTGTCCCAGACAATGATCAGCACTTCGGTTGATTCATAGTTTCAAGCGAGCATATCCAAAGCGCAGTTCAATTGATTCATAGTTCAAGTAAGCATATCCAATGCTTTAGACTATAGCTGTGCAGAATTTACTGGGATGTTATTGGTTGAGGATTCCTCCTGGCGTTGCAAACAAGGCAGGTTTTATCTTGTCCACTTAGATGCAAGCTGTATTATGCTTGTTGGACTCCGTTTAGCTGGCTGTGATCACTATAAGTACTTCATCAGTGAGCGTGGAGAGGAGGGCGGGGATCTGCAGGTGTAAGAGCGTAGCTTTGCTTATCAATATATTAAGTGTTGAGCAACGTATGTAAGGGTGCTGTTGAAAGCCTCGTTATATCCATACTTGATGTTCAGTACTGGTTGATGCAACAGAGACATGAGACATAGCAGCCGTCTAGGCTTGTAGGCACTGTGTTGTTAATGGTCTAAAATTTTTAACAGGGTATTTTATAGTGTATTATATACTGTATTTCATAGTTTACTTCAACTATACATGATGAATACCTGACTGCAATGACCCGGTCCAGTGGACGTTTGTCAGTGTGCTGAGCCTGTCGTTGAAGGACACATGTGCCTTGAGGTGGTCTTAAGCAGTTTTCTACATAGACCACAGAGTATATATCGATTTCTTGGCACACTTGTGCCCACCATTCGTCTCATCGTCGTCTACAAAGTGTTGCAAGCAATGACTGTAGCATCAGGTCATATACATACTATGCTGACCATTTTCCAACAATGAATACACCATAAAGTTTATGTGGTTTGATGGTAGGACAGTTTAGTCTGTCCAGGCGCTTGTGAAACTCAAGGCGTCTGTGGGTATCTTGAAGTCAGTACATGGAGCACAGGTAAACTATGTGACTGGAGTTGACTGTGCCAGTAGGAGTACCATGCTTGATAGCAGAACTGTTTTGGTCTGCCACAGAACCGCTGCTTTTGCG
>LWCB01006860.1:0-19123 GCA_001630525.1 Coelastrella sp. M60 | reverse complement strand
AGCTGATGCAAGATCTGCTACTGCTCGTTGCTATGTGCTCAAAGTCAGGGTCGCAGCCTGCTTCAGACAGCAAACTAGTTGAGCAACCAATGTGTTGAGTACTCCTTAATTAGCCACTCAGCAGTGTTATGAGCAGTCCTATAAGCCAGGCCAGCTCAATTGTGCCCTACACCTATGCTGCTTGTACAGGTACATCGTTGGATTCTATCGGCCAGAGCAGAGCTTTTGGGGCAGTGTGAGAACTCTTTTTGGGATGCACAATGAAACCTTGAATGTTTGGACCCACATACTTGGTAAGATTATGGCCCAGGATGCCTGTGATGATTCCAAGATACAGCATCTTTCATTGTAGCTGTCATGATGGCTCTGTACACTTGCATGTCAGAGCACAGATGGTTTGCGTTTGCCTGATCACAGCGTAACTACTGTCACCATCATGTATGGGTGCCAAGCATTGCATCTGAGAGGCTACACGACAGCATTGCAAGTACCGTGCACCCTGCCTGCACTACATATCTGCTGACCTGTAAGTAATCTGCTTCCAACCTGCTTGATGTGCATGCAGGATTCCTTTTATTTTTGATACTATCCTTCTACTTCTTCAATCACCCACCCACGCCATTAGCAGTCACAGCTGACCATTTGGAAGCCATCATCCACGACATGCATCGACAGCTACAGAACCTCCATGTAACAGACAATATACATGCCTTGTCCAGTACAATCTCGGACAAAGTGCATGCCTTAGAGCATGCTATAGAGGACACCCTATCCCACTCCCTGGCAGACAATCTGCATACCTTGCAGGATAACATTCATGCTGTTGGCCAAGCAGTAGGTCACCGGCTGCAGGACAACCTTCATCAGTTGCAGGACAGCTTGCACAATGTAGAGCAGAGCTTGCAGCACAAAGCGGAGGAGCTTGGAAGCAATATCGCTACACGTGCAGGCAACGTGCAGGCCTTGTTCCTGCAGCAGCTGCGTCCCATAGTTCAGTGGCCTGTACCAAGGTGGCCTGTGTATGTGTATTTTGCTGGTGAGTCATGTGGTACAGTCTGCTACATGCCACTACCAGTAGCAGCCTTTGATTCTGCAAGCACCACTCAGAGTATCCTTGCAGCATGAGCTCAGCAGAAGTTCTTTCTGCACCTTAGCAGCAGAGATGCTCAGGAGAACTATACGCCACATATCGCTTCTTCACCAACACATGCTGTCTGCTGTGGTGCCCACCCCACTCACAACATGCAGGAGCTATGGTGTGCCTGCTTACCAGCAGCGTCTGTCACCTTCTGGGATGCTGCAAACAACACATCGCTGAGATGGTGTGGAGGTTTGACTACGCTGGCATAGCAGTGCTGATTGTCAGTTCTTTTGTACCTGCAATGTACTACGCTTTCTTGTGTGAACCTTGGTGGAGGAACTTCTACTTGGTTACTACAGTCAGCATGGGTAAGAGTTCAGCACTGCTTGACATAGCTCAACCTTCTAACATGGACTGCACCTTCCTTGAGAGCATTGCTTATGTCGGGGCGCTGCAGCAGTTTGTGGCAAGTGGTGATGGTGGATGATGCTGTGCTCAAGTGCTGGCCTTTGCTCTGCTTGCCTTATAGTGCAAGGATGGGGTTCAGATGCAGGAGAAAGGCCCAGTAATGGTAGTTCTATATACCAAGGTTGCTCATGCGCTTCTTCTCCCTATGAGAAGCATAGCAACTGCATATCAGTGTGTGCTGCGCTGTCTTAAAGCTTTGCTGTAATTCATTTCACTCTGCAGGTATAGCAGTGGTAGCCATGTCTTTGCCAAGCAGATTTCAGACTCGACAATATCGTGTTGTCAGAGCCGTGTTGTTCACCTCATTGGGGGGCTGGGGCATTGTGCCAGTCACACACCTGATCCTTCATCATGGCCGTGTCTGGGCCATCAGAAGAGCCTTTCAGTTGGATCTGCTGATGGGCGTGATATATGTGGTAAGTTTGGCATGTGAGAAGTCATGTGGTATAGCTGTATGACAAGAGTGCATCACCACAGTCACTTGTACATGTTTTACCTCCGGGACACAAGCCTCCAGCATGGCTGTGTTGCTCAGAGCTGCAATGCAGTAAGCAATGAATTGGGTATATGGTTTAATGTTTGTGGTTGGCTGCATGTGTCATGGCTCGTTGATTGTGTTCTTCTGAGCATACTGCAAGCTCACGATGATGTCAAACTCACATCCGTCTGCTGCTGTGTTGCGTGATACCCTGCAGGCTGGAGCAGTAATCTATGCCAGTCGAGTGCCTGAGCGCTGGTATCCAGGCAAGTTTGACATTGCCGGGCACAGTCACCAGTTGTGGCATGCTGCTGTGGTGCTCGCTGCATGGGTTCATTACCTGGCAATGATGATTCTGCTGCAGTGGAGAGATGCATCTGGTGGTTGTGCTGTGCCTAGCCAGGTCAACGGACCTGTTGAGGAAGTATTTGGGCAGATGCAGCAAATGGGAAAGGCTCCTTTGGCCATACATGAGGTAGATAGCTTGTTGCAGGAGTATGCGATCAGGCGGTTGCTGTAGGAGGAAGTGCTGGGCTGCTTTGGGTTTGTGGGATTGGGCTCCCTTGCTCAAGGAAGCAGTCGTGTATTTTCACCACCAAATGCACAGCAATGTATAGTTGGTAGAGGTTTTCGCCTCGTGATCATACTGTGTACAGGAACGGTAGCACAGTTGTGACTGTTATGCTCAGTGATATGTACAGCTGTGACTTTGATGCACAGTGTAGAGATGTGGTCATGAGTTGGATGGTCAAATAGTGGTGTCTGCAATTGAGACAAAAGAGAGCCAGCCATAGTTGGCCAGAACAGGCTGCAAAGTGCACTGCTGCGTATCAATTGCAGCTTGCTCCTTCCATACGAACTCATTTGCACAGGCCAGCTTACTGTGTTACGCCTGGTCTTCTTTGGGGGCATCTGCTGATGTTGGTGTGTGTCAAGTGTGTGCTGCTGTGTTTTGAATGAACTTCTGTTTCTTTGGCCGTCTGCATGATTCCTTCTATGCCTCCAAAGGTGCTTCTTTTGTCTGTGGTGGGTTGATGAAGATATCAGATTGAGGTTGGTGACAGGCTTTGTACATGTAGCTCCAGCTATGAGCGGCTGTACATCCAAGAAGCCAGGCACGTTCATGGCAGCAGCAGGAGCAAGGACCCTTGTTGCTTCAAGCAACAAAGCAGTCTGCAAGTTGTGTTATTCAGAGATGAGTGTGGTACCTTGTAGTAGTGATAGTAAATTGCAGCAAATGTGACGTATTAGACGGCCTGCAAGACTATGTGCAGCTTGTCAGCCATCTGATCCTGTCTGTGTGTGTTTTAGAATGCTTCGTACCTCCCATCATGTACCCTGTTTTTATAGCCTTTCAGTGGGTGTGGCAGCTGGTTCAGTTGCAGGTGGTGGGTGTGATGTAAACGAGATATGTTGCTAGATGTTGGGCATCAAAAATTGATCATCACTGGTTTCTGGCTGTGGAATCCGCAATGGACGCAAGGCTTGGCAACTGCTCGTCACTGCGGTTGTGAAAGAGTTATTTTAATCAGATGCCTAGTACGGTTGTGACTCACGCTGTGATGGCATCTTGATCACAGTGTACACTGTACACGAATTTGGCCATGCAACATATAATATGCCTAGCGCAGCCTGGGCACCACCCACTCTGGCAGGGTCACCCTATGGCAAAGTTGAATGCTTACATTGTAACGTCAGGTCAATTGCTGCATGGCTTGACAAACGACAATCATACAGCAGAATTAGCAGCAACCAGGCTACAGACCAGTCAGGTACCAACTCTCTGCTGCAAATGTTACATCTGCAGCTGTAGCCTTCATGCACTGCAGTGGGAGCAAGGGCAGCAAGGCTGATGCTTGATGTGAAACGGAGCAAGAACACCATTCTTGCAGCACAGAACAGTCCTACAAGCGTATATGCCTACATGTGTATGCATGAGCCTATAGCTATGTGTGTGCTGGCCTGCCCGGCCAGCACGACATTAGTAGTGGCATTTGCAACTGCAACAGCAATATACCATGCCAGGGTGACCTGAAAACCTTGGCACAACTGGTGCACCATCCCACCAGGTGATTATGACACGTTACCTGCCACCCTGAACATGATGATCACACAAGTGCTTCACTATTGATGACTGCCAGCCAACACATGCAGCAGTTCCTGGGCAACCAACTCTTCATGCTCTGCCTGACAACCAACGTGCACCACAAACCTGCAAAAAGAGGAGAACGGTTGAGACTGCAGCAAAAGCCTCCAGTTGGATACCCAACATACCAGCAAAGAGAACCCACGTCTGGAGAGCATATGGTCCACGACATGTACAAAGTCACAATGTTGATGGCAACTGCATAGCGAGCTCACCGATTGTCTATCCACCACAACAATGCAGTCATTAGGGCTGTCTGACAAGTACCAGACACTGAAAATCAATGTGAATGGTACGTTATGCAGTATAGCAGCGGAGCCCCTAATTTTGAGTGCCTAAAGCACGGAAAACTGCTGCGGCCATTGGCCACTTCACCACCACCACAGCCACCAATTGAGCAAAACATGCATGGACAGCTTGCCTCATGCTGCGCGCACACAGCATGCCGGATCAAGCAGGCAGCCCTCATCTGGCTCCCCCCAGATGTACGAGCATTACCAGCCATTGAAGCAAAGCTAGAGAATGACTACCACCCTTACTGTTCAATCAGAGTGAAGATACCAAAGCCATCCAACACTGTTCACATCAATAGCATTGTTCATCAAACAGGCTTGCATCAGTATTCCACGGCATTCAAGCTGAAAAGTGAATTCTTGGCTCCTCCTGGACTGCCTTGCCAAAACAGAGTGCTTTAACGAAGCCTTCTGAAGGTACTGTCCATACAGATCAACAGCAACCAACAACCTGAAACTCCACAAGCCGGCTTCGCCCATGACATCCCCAAACACAACTCATGCATCAAGCACACAGTACAACAGCAGGTCTATCAACAACACACTTCTTCAAGGCTCGAGAACATCAGCAGCTACCTGCATTGCTGTCCCACCATTCCCAATCCTGTGTCAGTGCCGCCTCAATAATTTTACGGAATCCAGCACAACAGTTACCACTGCAAGAAGCAGCCTACCTGACAAACTATGGCAGCCTGACTGAGGTATCCTACTACCACAAGATATGAGCATATGTTGCTGGTGTTCGCTCCATTGGCAAACGACTCACATCCCACTCGGCCACCAATCATCACTACTTTGCTATATGGTAACCCTCATACAGTGCGTGGTTGACTGACGAGAGTACACCCGGAACCAACCTGTCTGTCCCCCTTATTGGGTCTCGCAGCAAGCATGGCATGATGCCTGGCACACCTTCAAACTCAGCAAACATGCAGGTTGTCAACTCAGCAGCGCAGGCGATTGAGCGGAGATTGTTGAATCAGAGTGAGACACACAATCTGATCAGACAACAGACGCTCGACTGTCAGCAGCTTTGCCAGCACATCAGCAGCCACTCCCAATGCCTGCAAAACCAGGCTGAGTGCAGTGGCCAGAGGCCAAGCCTTATGTTCTGTGTGATTGCAGAGCAAATGGACAAGTGTCACAGGCTGCGGCTGCGACGACGTCGACGCCGCCAGAGTGTCCGGCACACAAGACATATCATGGAGGCTGCTGTCCACTGCTGTTGCGTGATACCTTGCTGCTGCAGCAGGAAAACAAGGTGCGCTTGCCATGCCGCTGCCACCACCCCTATTGCTGAGAAGATGTAGGAGATGCCACTAGTGCCACTTGCTGCTGTTCCGTTTTGGACGGTGCCACAGCTCCCACCATCTGCTGCTGATGCTGCAATACCTGAGCCGGCGTTGTATTATATTGCGTTTGTGGCTTTGCTGTTACAGTTGAAGCTGGTGCCGATGCAGCCGTCACTGCTGCTGCAGGCACCCCTGCTGCCTGTTGCTGCTGCAGTTGCTGTAGCTGCTGCTTCGCTGCTTGCTGCATGGCTTGCTCAATCTGCCTTTGCAGCTCTTCCTGCGGACTGATTTGTTGGAGCTCTCCAGACTGAGCCTCCTCCTCCTCTTCTTGAACTGTAGGAGGCGCTGCTGCTGCAGATGACACTGTGGCTGCAGCTTGAGGTGCCTGACCTGCTGCTGACTGGTCCAGCCCATCGACTGCTGCTTTAAACGATTGCTGCCGCATACTTTCACGTTTGACGGCCATTGTTTTCATTTTGTCCATTGCACTTTGCAACTGCTTACTGCCACCTGCAGCACCACAATAGAATGGCAAGGGATGGACTGTGAGTCAACAAACATGAGACACTTACACGTACTGGCTGAGTGCTGAGCAGATTCTTGCAGCTTGAGCTGTGCTATATAGCCAGACGCCACAGCCGTTACCTCGACTAATCCTTCAAGTTGCAGCAACTTGGCTCATGCGCAAACTGTTTGTGCTAACCCATGTCCGATTTGGATATGACAATCGTCTGTTGTACGACAGCAGCAGCAAAGCTCAACCACACAGAAGATGCAATTGTTGCGTACCTTTCCGCTCCTTCTCAAAGACCTTTCCTTGCACCCAGGGGTGTGCAAGCGCCTCTTCAGCAGTGAGCCGCACTTCAGCATCAACCTGGAGAACATACGCAACAGAGCAGTGTATGGCTGCTGGGAGCTTTGACAATCCCAATTGCATGTCAAGACGTCTCATCAAAACATGCATGGTCAAACATGGTCCTAACAACACCAAGCAGGTATCTTTCTTCCACACTTCAGCAAGCAGCCTTGAAGGGCAGGCATTCATGAAGTCCGCTGTTAATCAACAGACACGATAAAGTCCTGAACAGCCGGATCACATACTGCTCAACGAGGACAAACAAAAGCCGCTTGGCCCTTGCGCATGACAGAGGTATCACAAGGTATCAGGAGTGGTGAGATGCTAGCATGATGGCGCAGTATGAAGGGGATGCCACCTGCAGAACACTCACCGTGAGCAGCTTGGCAACAACATCTTTTGCTTCATCACTGATATTCTCCCAGATAGGATCATCAGCATCATAGTTTCCAGACTTGATCTTCTCAAATAGCACGGCATCATTATCATCATCTGCAACATGAGTCAATGGCAAGCAGTACTGGACACCCACAAGTGCATAAGGCTCTGATCTGCACATGGCTCTGCTGGTCTTGTGGTCACCCACAATTGCCAGGTCGATCAGCAGTAAGCAAGTGCAGGCTGCCGCTAATTACCAGGCTTGATGTATGGGCTTTCTCAAGAAGTGTCATACCTCCGCAGATGCAATAGGTTCCAGTCAGAAGTAGCAGACAGCAAGGTCACTCAGCTACTTGGCCAGAAACAGCAACATGCAGCACATCGCAGTGTAAATGTGACAGGTCTGCACACTTACCAAAGGGAGAGTATCCCGATAACAAGATAAACAGTATGACCCCTACACTCCACATGTCTACTGCTGGACTGTATTCCTTAAGCCCATCACCCACACCCAGTACCTCTGGAGCAACATACTGCAGTTCGACATAGATAGCAGTGTCACACAGCAGATCAGTGATCAATGCAACATTGGCAGGGCATGAATGACACGAGCAGGCCAAGCAGTCCACATACATGAAGCAGCTCTTTGAGTGCGATATGTGCAGTCCCTGACTAAACATGGGATACATGGGGATGCAGGAAAAGTCGGCCAGAGAGAAAATCCGTCTAGTATATGCACCACCTGGTTGGGCAGAAGCACAAAAAGCAAACTCAATGGCATGTTCAGTAGCATGTGCTGCTTGAAACTTTGCGCACCTGTGGGCTGCCGCACATGGTGCTGAGAACGTTGTCATTGCTGAAGAACTTGCTAAGCCCAAAATCGGCAATCTTCACCGGTGAATCATCCCATTGATTCAGCATGACCATATTCTCCAGCTTCAGATCCCGATGTACAATACCTGACAAGGCAGTGACAAGACAGACGCCTTTCAGGGATAACTACAACAGACACTCTACACTCACCGACCCTGCTGCATGTCATGTCAACAACAAATAGTGATTGCTTGGTGTTGCCTTTCATGCAAG
The DNA here is from genome assembly GCA_001630525.1 of Coelastrella sp. M60. Taxonomy (NCBI): domain Eukaryota; kingdom Viridiplantae; phylum Chlorophyta; class Chlorophyceae; order Sphaeropleales; family Scenedesmaceae; genus Coelastrella; species Coelastrella sp. M60. The sequence goes on along the minus strand of LWCB01006860.1, from coordinate 11,045 downwards.
ACAAAAGCTCATGAGCATGCTGCTACATGGAGCAGGTGGCTTATATCTCTTAGAGAGAAACGGTACTAGCATGACGGTTAGATGGGCCGATCAACATACCGTGAGAGTGCAGGTACTGTACGCCTTGCAGAATCTGCCGGATGATGTGTGCTGCATCCATTTCTGTATAGTTGCCCTTCTCAGTCACCCTGTTGAGTCAGCAAGCAGCAGCCAGATCAAACAAGGAAGTGCCGTGCGGGAGACTCCTCACATACAGTAGTTGTGACCTTGTTGATGAGCTGTGACTGACCAAAGTGCAAGGAAACTGTCTTACCACAGCTGCAATGCACTTCGGAGATATGAGTGGAAGGACACTGGCCGACTGTCATGCTTGCCGCTTCAAAAAGCTGGCGAAGTGGCCGCTGACGATCTACACGGACCAGTTACAAAGCTTGCATGCTGAAGGAGTGCTGAAAAGTACCTGTCCAACAGCTCGCCGCCTGTTACTAGCTCAGTGACAATGTACACCTTACGCCCTGTTAAATACACTGCATAGAGTTTGATGCAGTTCGGATGGTCCACCTGCAACACATTGCCGCACAGATGGCATAGTGCGGTTACCTATCTTACAGCACGAAACACTCCACGGCGTGCAACTGACTGCCAGCAACACACACCACTGCCTTCTTGATCAGATTACTAGAGCAGTGCTTTGTACAGCCATGCTGCTGCATATCGGCGTCAACTGCTGATAAAACTGCTCATGATCACAAGCACAAACCCAGAAAGCTATTGCTGCCTCCAATAGACTTCCACTACGCTCTGCTCATCAGCAGCACTTCAAGAGACTACCATCTGCCCCAATGATAAGCACAGGTAGTCAGGAGAGATCTTCATACCTTGCACAGAACTTGGATCTCACGCTCTAGACTATTGTCCCCTGCTGCATATCTGGACTTGTCCACCACCTGCAGAACACATGAGGACCATCATTGCTGCTGCATCCGCTGTTCGCTGCTTTCACAGTACTAGCAACAAAGAGATACACTACTGGACACTGTGTTGAGGTCATTACGGACGCAGTGGCCCTTGACCACGGTTTGTTGACTAGTGTGTAGATGAAGTTGCTCAGGTGTATCCAAGTATGGTGTATTACAAAAACAGACCGTCTTGCTACAGCAATCTGTGGTGAATTGTCACCTTAATCGCCACAGGCTCTCCTGACAGCTTGTCTCTACCACGTTTCACCACTGCAAAGCCTGTGAGCAAGCAGGCGTGTGTGAGTCACATCTATGGCCATGATGTACACTATCACTGCAACGCTGCGACCCACCTCCCACTCCTACAGTTTCTCCGACTTCGTAACGCTCTAGAAAGTCTTGTACAGTGGCTGTGGAGAGCGAAAGAGAGGTTTGCTCAAGGTTGAATGCTGAGTATGCTTCTGCCAATTCACCCAAAATGTTTCTCAGATGCGCACTGACATCAATGTTCGGCAATGTTACCTTTTGTATAAACGACTGCCTCGCGCTTCGAAGCAATTGAAGGATCCATGCCTGCTGCTCAAGCAGCAACACACTCAGTCACCAACCAATGCAAACTTGTTCGGATCGAAATGAGTTATATGTATTGATCCCAGACGTACAATTATCAGACATCAGGCGCGATCGGAGGAGTAACCAGCCAAGCTCTAGACCCCATCGCTTTAGTTGGGTTGGCTCATGTGCTGGCACTGATCATTACTAAGATTACCGGCATACTCAATGCACTTTATATGGCATAACCTATGCAATAACTCACCGACTCCCATATGTGAACAGGTGCCTGGGCTCCAGTTTATCTTCTCAATGTGTGTTTCCTATGTTGTTCTGCGCTTTGTATAATGTCGGTCAGGAGAAACTTATGTGCTTGCTGCTGAGGGCTGGAGGATCATTTCTGTGGATCCAGCTACGCACAGCCTACATGGTACATACCTTCTGCTGAATTGGTTCTATAATGGTGAGGAGCGTACAGGATGCAATGTGCACATGGCTCTGTGTTTTCAACCGTATATTTCAAAGTTCTAGACACGCCTCAGCCAAGTCACAGTTTGGAGTCTGTCTAACACAGGTGTGGCCTCTTGTGTGCTGCAGGGCAACACGCATGCTAAGAGAAGCATTGGGGGTGGGGATGCAGTGGAAGGCGATAGTTTTCAAGTGGGATCTCCACCCATGAGCCCCGGATCTCCGCTAACCTACAGTCCTCAGGTAGCAATGGAGCCCCTGCAGAAGCCAGATGACAACTCGGGACAGCGACCAGCCACCGAGTTTGTCGGGGCAGCTGGATGGCCTGCGCAGCCCAAGCTCGTACCTGTAGTCATTGCATGTAAGTATGATTGCCAGTTCATACTACAAAGGTATGCAGCCGAACAATATTGTCACCCAAGGTTCTTTTCTTCTGTCATTTCAGCTCTCAACAGCGGCTGAAGCTGAGTCTGCTCACGTGTGTTGCCAATTAGCGCACAAAGGGCGCATTACCAGCATACAGTATTGGTTTACAGTATTGGTTTTTGATGTTTCGTTCCGTAAATGCACAATGGTTCTGTTCATGCACGAAACCTGCAGTGTTGATCTATACGCTGCATTGTCAAGGGAAGCCACAGAATAGGGACTGCAGAACTGCTCTGCTGCTGCACTCTGCTGCTGCACACAGGGAGTCATGGTGGTGAACATGTGGAGGTTGAGGGTTCGTTCGACAACTGGAGTACCAGGCAGCCTTTGCAACGAACAGGCAGGGACTTCACAGTCATCAAACTCCTACCACCTGGTGTATATCAGGTATGACAGCACCCATTGCCCCAAGACCAGCAGTGTAACCACCCCAGCAGCTAGGGGACATTGTTACTGTGCATCTTACCACAACATAGCACTGGGGAGTAGTGCACATTGCAGGACCCTGCATGCATTTTAAGCTGTGCAATCTGGTCAGTGCAAGCAAACCATGCATGTTTCTTGCTTGTGCACTGTCTCCCTAACAAGCAGTCACACCCTTCTGCTTGGTTCATGCAGTACAAATTCATCGTGGACGGTGACTGGAAGTATGACCCCAACCAGCCAGCTATGTATGATGAGATTGGCAACGTCAACAATGTGATAGAAGTCCAGGAATATGTGCCTGAGAACCTGGAGAATGTATCAGGCTTTGATCCACCCCCTTCGCCACCTTCAAGGTACATAGCCAGCACAACCAGCAACGTCTTCAATAGCAGTATGCAGGAAGCTATGCTGGCATTCAACTGGTGACTGGTACTGTGTTCTGGCCAAACATTGGCAGGTTGACCAGCAGTGATGCTGTAGCCAGTGTGGTGTAAGACTGTAAAATGTGCCTCTCTGCTGCTGCGATGTCAGGTCTGCTGCTATCTTCATTGTCCTCAGCACCAGGAACCTCAGTTGCTAAGATGTATGTGTCTTCAGTAGTACCTGGTCATCACAGTAAGTTCCACCTGTGCTTGCAGTTATAACAACCCACATCCAGTACCTGAAGATTATGCCAAGGAGCCGCCAGTGATGCCACCACACCTGCAGCTGACATTGCTGAACGTGCCATCTGCAGCAGAGGGAGCAGCATCACTACCGCGGCCACAGCATGTCATACTGAATCATATATACATCCAGAGAGGCCAGGTGTGTAGTAAAACGTCCAACTCATAGGCCAGCCAGCTCAAGTAGTTGTGTGACTGGTGGTGCCAGGCTCTTCACAATCAACTACGTTGACAGATTGTGATGGAATTGTTGTAGCTTGGGTTTATGTATCTGATCAAATGCCTACAAATTGTTGCAGGTGTGCAGATGCTTGCTTTGGTGTTTTTTGTCAATGCATTGATGTTCCATGCTGCTCCTCAGGGATGTAATCTGAGATACTTCATTGTCGTGTATTGTTTGCAGACCATGAATGCTTTGGTGGTTGGCACAACTCACAGATACAAAGGTAAATACATTACATCAGTGCTGTATAAGCCCCGCAGCAGCAGTAGCACAAGCAGCAGGCGGGAGGTGCTGCCTAATCAGCCTTTCCGACAGGACAACTGAAGCGGCAGTAGGCTGGCAGGATACATTCCATAGTCAGCGATCACGTTAACGTTTGTGGCAGCTGCTGCAGCTTCAACTAGATCGCTCGTGGCCGAGGAAAGGTTGGAGTTGCCTTGGCTTGTGTACCAACAGAGATACAATTTCTGTATAGTATCTGCATCAAGCAATTTTGATACCGGGCGGTTTTGCATCTTAAGATTATTGGTTTCGCAGCATAATGTGTAAACAAGCCGCAGCTCCTTGATCAGGTATGCAGTAAGCTTTCGATCGGCGTGGGTTCTTGACCTTTAGTGTTCGCTATAGCAACAGGAGCACAAGGACCATTGGCTGCACCAGCTGTGGCCCCTTCTCTGACTCGAACCATAGGTGCAGTCATGGTGCAGTTGTGATACGAAGCACGGCCTGTGCAGCAAAATGCCATTGCAATGCATCGGATGCACCGATGGCTAGTAGGAACAGGCAGTACTAGGTCTGTGAAAAAAGAAAGGAGAATTTGGCTCGTGCAGCAAAGTGAATGCAATGACAATATGAACAGACTGCATATGCTGCTTTTGTATTGTCATCATGGTTGTCTGGGACCCTCTCCCTCATTCCAGAGAAAAGTTGACTTTCAATCATTACACTCTGTTATTCTCTGCATAGGATAGCTTGTAGCAGAATTTCCTGCAAGGATTGAAGGTTGATTGTATGAAAAAAGAAAGGACAATTTGGCTCGTGCAGCAAGTGAATGCAATGACAATATGAACAGACTGAATACGCTGCTTCTAAGGGGCCGCCACCCAGAGAAGTGCTGAGATATATATCACCGAACTTAGCCTTTCACCGGTGGCCTCTGAGTCAGTGGCAGCCCGCAGCGTATACGGTAAGCCATGTGCACACTGACTCATCGTACCTATATGCTGCTGTATATCGAACGTTTCATGACTGGCAATAGGTGTAGCGTTAGGTTTGATCTGAGCAACAACCCTCAACCTATAGGCTGCAGCCCGCAGTTTGCAACCGTTGCACACCGTGTGGTGGGGTAAGTTGGCGCGTGATGAAGGCATTCCTGCTGACAACAGCAGTAAGACATATCCTATATGCTGAGCTGAGGGCTGGTGAAACCAGGTACTGCGCACGACCTGATCTTGGAGGGGTTGCTGTCCCGCTTGCGAGCCAACGGGCGGGCACAAGAGGGAATCGGCCCTTACAAGCAAGCAAGCCCCCAAGCCATCGGCAGCGACGACAATTGTACTTGTTTTAGATTTGAATTCAGTTCAATTAGACGGAACATACGCACGCGTACCATTGCTTTGATTGTGCTTTGGCTTGTTCTGCCTTCGAGGCGAGAATATTGACAACATCAAAAGGAAAAATATGTTTATGCGGTGACCATGGCCTCAGAGCTTTCGAAGTTCATAGAGGACGAGCTGCGCAATAAAGGCTACGCTTATGATGATGACGATGCGGAAGCCAATGACAATCCTCATACTTCCCTCATTGGGGCTCTCCGAGTGGAGGTATGAGCACCACCTGCTGCATGAGGCCAGTGTGGCATTGTGTTCCATGGCCCTGCCTTCGAACAGCACTGCGTGTGTATGCTAAGCCGCATAGCGCGCGTTCATAACTTTACCCTTGGTTTGAATACTGTGATGCTTCTGCAGGCGCGTGTCAAAGAGCAGGAGACGCAGAAAAAACTCTTCAACATAAAGCGGGTCGTTTGCATAGGAGGTGGTGTGGCACTGGTACTGATAGCTTGGGCATTGCTGATCGCCAGCAGCAGAAATAGATCAGATTCTGGTAGGTCTTGTGCAGTGCACACAAAGCAAAGTGCCTGCTTCCCTTCCAGTCATATGCCCATTGCCTGTCAGCAGTTGTGCAGAGGCCAATCCTGCAGTACAACGTCTCCAGCATCTCTGACAGCATCTACTGCGGGTTCAAGGACTCTCGTTGCTGTGACACCGACAAGTGCTCAGGTGCCAATTGACCAATGGAGTGTTTCATGGGTGCCTTTTGGCAGAGCATATGTGTCCTTTCTGCTCAAAACTGCTGCTATATGTTTTAGCTGCAGCCCATCAGGCATGAAGTAGTAATGTAAGCAGCTGAGCACAAAAGATCATAAACAGCGGTGTCGTGTTGGCATTACAGTTATAGTAAGCAATCAAATTCATGTGCTCATACTGTGGCTTGCAGCGTATGACGATGCTCTTAGGACCTTTGAGGGTTATGGGGTTGACGTGGATGGAGATGGAGACTACTCAGAAGCACCATCAGCCACAGCAAAGGAGCCTCAGGAGCCCATTAGTGATAGCAGAGGCCGCGACAGCAGCAGTAGCAGCAGCAGCAGCAGCATACCAGATGAGGGTGGTGGGTCTGACACCAGCACCAACATCACCACTCCAGCAGCAGCAGACTCCAAGGAACCTCTAGCATCAAGTGTCAAGGTGTGACAATCATGGCGATGCTCAGCAGCAGCTCTTCTGTTTGCATGTGTGGGCAAGTTGTAAGATCCAACCCAGTGTCTTTCATGTCAAGTTGGCATGGCAAGTACGACATGCTTTGGTGTCAGCCAGTTGACGCTATCTTGCTTGCATGATGTGGGAATAATTGCAGTATTATGTTGAGCAGCGGCCCTCAGCATCATGCAGAGATGGCTGAGGCGATACCTTCACTGCATCTGCACAGGAGTCAGACCACTCACAGTCAAGTGCAGCCAAGGAGCAGGAACAGCAGCAAACAACTGACAAGCAGCAGCAGCAGCAGCAGGGAGCAAGCGACAAGCAGTCGCAACAGCAGTCGCAGCAGGGGACAGCTACCGGTGACAAAAGCAATAGCAGCAATAGCAGCACCAACAGCAGCAGCCCGGATGTCTCTTCATCACCAGCCCCTGCTGCTGAGGTTGCTGCTCCTAGTCCCAGCCCGACTCCAGTATCATCCACTGCAAACACCACTGCACAGGATGGTAATAGCGCGCAGCCTGCTGCTGCCGCAGCTGCGCCAGTCCGTTCACCAGCTGCATCCAGCAACAGCAGCACAGCAGCAGCTGTTGCTGCAGGAGGCCAAGCAGCTGATAAGGTGAAATCATCAGGTAGCAGTAGCAGTAGTGGTGGTGATGCTCCCACTGGTGAGGTGCCAGTGATGAATTCACCTGCAGATGACAATGACATCTGGGAAGAACAGGAAACTGAGTATGCAGGTAGGGTCAATGCTGGGATCATTGCTGACATCCTGGTTTGATTCTGTTTGGCTTGCCTCATACAGTGTGTCCTCGCTGAAGTCTGGCCAGCACGAACCTGCAGGAACATGACAAAAGAGCAGGATGTGCTCTTCTGCAACATGCTGTTCTTGATGTGTTGCAGCTGAAGTGGTGACATTTGTCACCCAGCCTCTTGTTCACATACAACACTTACAAAGTCACTAGACACCCAGCCTCTTGTTTCCAGCACAAGTGAGACTTACGTAATTGGTGTGCAGCAGCTATGTCTTCAACCTCCTGTCTCTACGCACCTACAACTCAATGCTTGTGTGTGCTGCTGCTCTGTTGCAGATGACTTGGGTGACAGGAGGAAGCGGCATAGAAAGCTTACACATAATCAACAGCGGTCGTCAAAGGCCAGAAACAGGCGACAGCAGTAGTATTGTTTGCAAGTCCTGCAGCAGCAGGGCGGGTAGGAAGGTTGTATGGGCCTGTGTGATCTAGATTGATGCGTTGTGTCATGTGCTCGTCATTGCAAGTCGTTCAATGTTTGTATAAGGTGCAGTTGTTCACACAATCCAGTTGCAGGTTGTTCTGTACCCATTGTGCCATGTATAGTTGTCTATATGAACTTCTAGTTGGCAACTCCTGTTGGCGGATGGCACTACTTGCAGATCTCCATTGTGCGGGTCCTGCTCACGGGGTAGGGAGTGTACCTGAGCACTGTGGCAACGGCTTAACGAGGTTTGATTGACAATAGAGCATGTCAGCCACAAATGAAAACGGCTCTGGGTGGCGGCCCCAGTGCATATCATCATGAGCCAGCTGATCAAGCATCTTATTTGTTGCATGGCTAACTTGTTTACAAGTGAAAACAGTGACCCTCAATATGACAGCTCAAAACAGTAAAGAAGCCGTTTCTGTCGGTTATCATGATGATCATTCGTTGACACGCTGATCTGCCAGTTGTGATAGAAAGTTTGGCTCATGCAGCAAAGTGAATGCAATGCTGGCTGATAAAACAAGCAACTGCTTCTCCTAAGGGGCCGCCAGATGTGTTGGCAAGACACCAAACAGCACTTTGCTATGTTGATGCTTTCACCAGGCCTAGCAACGGTTTTATGAATTTGACAGTGTTTATGTAAAAAAACTTGCTCTGGCATGCTGCTTATAGGCCATTAGCTAATGGCTGTTAACCAGCAGCAGAGCCAACTGCACAGTGCCACAGATGCAATTCTGACTTGGAGCTGTCAAACAAGCACAGTCTGAACATTCTAGTGACAGGAAACCATGACCTGCCTGAGCTAATAGAACACTGCTAGCGGATCACCCAGCGCACACTATCTTGAAAGAAGACCTGGCCCAGTGGCACTGGTGCCGCAAAACATCCTGAAGACATAGGACTATACTGTACGTAGGTAGTAGTAGTAGTAGAGACACCCACTCCGGCCACGAGGCCCTTGGGATAAATACATGCCATGATAAAACGTAAATTGTACAGGCGCACATCAACTGCACATGTGCATGCTTCTATAAGTTAGGCTACCCGTGCACCATGGAATGACCATGCAATGACCATGGGATGTATGCATGATGTATGTACAAAAGATTACTCTGAAGTCGACCCACAGACGCATTACAACGAGGTGCAAGATCGATCTGCAACAACAGTACTCTGATCTCCAACACCACTAGCAACCATCTATGGCATACAACACATAGGCACCAGTTTTGTTTCTGATGGCAAACATAGATCTCTGAAATGTAATCCCTGTGGTGTAACACACTGACAGCACCAAGGACTGAGCAATATACACAAACATACAGAGCAGCTTCATATGAGGTTGCTGATACATTGAGAAACAACCGTGCAAAGCAAAGTATGCAAAGCCAAGGCATACTGGTGACACAGCTGTCATTTTGAAATGTACAAAGGACATTGCCAACTCAAGTGGTGACGGAACCGCAACATTATGTTCTCTGCCAAGCGGCTGCATGAAGCACTGATATAATGCAAAAGCAGACGCATGTGCGCAGAGCACGACGTTGCCATACACCCCACACACACACACACACACCCAACCCAAGCTGAATATCAATTACTTTGTACCAAACGAGGATCGCCAGCGTCTCTGGAAAACAAAACGTAGAAACGACCAAAGGCCGCATTATGGTGACTCAAGAATCACAACAGCAGCAGCTGCCTCTGAACTGCAACATTCCCTTTTCTGGGCCATCAGCACAGTCATGACACCCAAGTAATATAAGTGCAGTTTCAATTCCAATATGGTTCCAGAAACAGACATCAACATGCAGCTTGATCCCCACAATCAGCTGCAATGTTCACCCTGCTGCAGTATGGGCTGTGCCGGCAACCCCTGGTTGCAAAACAGATTTTGAGTAGACAACAGCAACAGGCACGAGCACAACAGCATTCTGGCAACATGCGCAGGTCACGGCAACCAGGCAAACCACAACTGCAAACCAGTGGCCACTGCTATGTCAGTGGCTTTGCAGGCATACTGTCAGTCTCTCTGCCAAGCACTCAAAGAAACACAAAGCATCCACAGAGAGCAATGCATCCAAGACCATATGTATGCCAATAACAAATGTCACTATTCGCCCTCGTCACAAACAGGCTTCCTCACTAACAAGGACCCTTGTTGGGCCCAGCTCCCATGTGCAACAAGATATGTGGCAACTGGTAGATACCTGCTGTCATCGCCGATATCCATTAGTGGTGCCCAGAACCTGCTGATGGTGTCCAAACTCCGGGTATGCTGGGCCACCATGTTCGATGTTGTCTATTCCCGCTAACTCAGTCATCTGATCTACTCGTAGCAGACGGAAGTGCCGCAAGACGATAAACATCAGCAAGGCCAAGCCACCGCCAAAAGCAAGCGTCAGCGATATTCCTGCAGGAAATGAGCTAAGCCTGTTCAGTACTTTGAATCATGGTGTTTCATGACAATGCGCATGCTGTGAGTGTGCTTGAATAACGAAAAAACACACAACCAAGGGCATCATGCCTACAGAATGATCGTGCCAAGGGATGATGCAGCTCAGCACAAGCAAGCACCCACATGCTGCGAGCACGAACATATCGTCCATTATACTGCAGTAGCCCCCTTAGCGAGCATGCATCAATGATTGCACCTACCCAGCAACTGCATTGCCAGCTGCAACCACCCCTTGCTGGTGTAGAACACTCCTCCACATGTGCTGCCAGTCAGCAGCTGTACATGTTGCGGCTTGGCCACAAAGGCCAACAGCAGGATGCCTAGCACACCGTTCACTAGATGTACTGCTGAGGAGTCTAATGGATCATCAACACCAGCTTTCAACTGCAAATATACATAACACAACACAACATAACAGAGACCGACCAAGGTAAACAGAAGGGATCAATCAGTACAAACCCACAGGGCACATCTGACGAGCTACACAATGCTGATGGTGACTACTGTCACCAGGCAAAGGATAGTTGATGTCAACTTGACTAGTCCTTGTGGTAGCAGCAAGTGCTGGCCTAGAGTGGCACTATATTGAAAGTGTTGGCCGGTCACATGACCACAATTTGCTGTGTCTAATCCATGCGGTATGCTGTGTGCTGTCGTGGTACTGAAGCCGACTCCTGCATGAAAGCATGATTGAGTGTCACTCACCAAGCCACGTGACGCAAGAGGGTAGGCAATGCCAGCTATAAGTCCACATACAGCAGCTGCCCAAGGGTCGACAAAGCCACACACACCCGACACCGTCACAAGCCCTGACAGAACTCCATTGCAGCAGGTCCGGAGGTCATAGGTGCCTGCGGTTAGCAGGTA
>LWCB01006853.1:0-26628 GCA_001630525.1 Coelastrella sp. M60 | reverse complement strand
CACGGTACATTACCCGCCAGGTGTCTTTGCCGGTGGCGTCTAGAACCGACCCACCGCCCCAGTACACCTTGTGGAGAAGAGCCAAAGACTCTTTACGTGCTATGAGGGCTCCTAGGCCAGTGGGGTAACCAAACATCTTGTAGAATGAGATGGGGACAAAGTCAGGATGCACAACTGACAGGTCCAGGGGGTGGGTGGGCACATATGCTGCTGCATCTGCTATGACCAACCACTTATGTTGCGCTGTTGACTTGGCATGAACCTGCAAAACAAGTCAATCACTTGGTTGAAGGTGTGGGCAATGTGCCAACATGCTGTTGGTGACCAAATGCAACGATATGTTGTGCACACAAAGCAATCAGCAGCAATGCCACCTGGCTGTCTTATCAGTTGCTGTGTCATAGCCGAGGCTGATCTCTGGTGGCGCTAAGGTTGTTTGCACAAACTTGCTGTCTTTCTATGGTGGGATTCCAAAAGCCTCAGCAGCATATTCTTCAGCTACCACACCCTACCTTCTGCACCCAGTCCCAAGGGTACAACCTTCCCTCGTAGTTGTCCTTTGCTGGATATGCCACCAGGCTATATGTGACTGGGGACCCAGCTGCTGCAGGGGCACCTGCCGTTGCTTTACTGCTGCTGAGCCAAGCCTCCATGCCTTCCTCATCCACGCAGGACAGTTTCACTGAGCGCTCTCGTGCATAACCACCTATGCCCAACACACTCTTGTGATTGGATCTGGAGAACAGATCACAGAGAGCAGTAAGCAAGAGCCTTAATGACATGAGACTAGGTGGTCATTGCTGAATCACAGATGCGTTTGGTCTGCAATGCATATAATCACACTCTGCCGTGCAAACACTGCAAGAGGTTTACAGACAGCAATAAGGTGCGCAGGTACGCTGAGGTGTGTTCACACTCCAGTTCTGCAATGACACGTCAGTGGTTAGTGCATAGTTGTATGCCCAGCAGGCTAAGACAAGTTGCAGAAAAGGTCAGCCGCTGTATAGCTCTACAGACCTCAAGCCATATACTGCAAAGCAACCATATCAATGTCAACTACCACATCCTGCAGCATCCCGTTGTGCCCCTCTCACCTGAGGTAAACAAAGTGGCTGGATTGAGGTGCTGCGCTATCAGCATCAGCTGCTACTGCTCCACACTTTCCTACTGGCTGTACATTGCTGTCACTCACACCACCAGGTGGTACACGGCGGCTGGGCCGCCAATCTGCAGGAGAAGTCCAGGGAAAGTATTCGCCCACCATCTTCAACGCTTGAGTGGCACCCCTGCGGGTAAGAGGCAAGAGAGGCTGGCGCTGCAGATGCTGATGAGCTTGACTTAACTCACTTTCAAGAGAATGCTCAGTGTGATGCTGCTGACATGCCCTTGAAACTGTTGCAGATTGAGATCTCTGGGAACAGACCCTTAACAGCACTGCATGGCACAACAAAGAACTCACGATGTCCAGACTACCATGTATTCTTTGGAGTCCGCATTGAAGTGAGCCAGCACGAGGTTCTCTGCCAGTTCCAGCTCCTTGGTGGTTCGCATACCACAGGCATTCCTGCTATGAGGGTTGGAAAAGGTCGCACTCCCCAAGAGCTTGCTGGCAGCTTCTAGATTGGATTTTGTCACTAAAGCAGAGGCTGCAAGGAATTGTAATGAGAAGATTAGAAGCCGTGCAAATGGATGCTTGCATAAGCTGTAATGACTCAGCAGGAGGTGATCTAACCTGCATGTTGATGCATCTAGTGCCACAACCTGTACAGCTACTTTGACCACATCAGTTCTTCATGAATACAGCGGTTTTCATATCAATTTGACTACAACGAAGCCAGTACAGCTGCTGATACTATCATGGCATGCCCCTGCCTACCTGTGAAATCCAAGTAGTGCTGTAAAGTGTCACCCAGTCTGTCACCGACTTCAATCTGCCAATGTTTGTCCAGCCAGCCGCTGTAGCCATATTGGTGCCGATACTGCGAGCTGAACGCTGCTTTCTCTGATTGCAGAGAGCCTACGCTGCTGATCTTGCTGCCGAAACCAGAGTTGAGGCTCGACGGTTTCGTGCCCACACCTACAGTGGCTGATGACAGGGAAAGAGACAGGCAGACGATCTTGGATGGTTCGCGTGGTGGGCTTCAGGAACAAGCTTTTGTGCGTGCTCGAAGGGTCAGAGAAAGTGACAAGCTTGCCTGCTGGAGCAGCGATAACTGTGCATATGCACTAGCACTACAACAGTCACCTGCCGGTTCGCTTCTGCTCCATGTGCCGTTTATGGTGCTAAGTAAAGCAGCGGACCCACAGAACAAGCATACAACAACCCATATCCGAACATCTGACAGGCGATATTGCCAGCCCAACCCTGCTTTCCGACAGGTTGCTCCTTCTGCCGCGTAAGGCAGCAGTGCCGCGCTGGATCTGAACCGCAGCTCTGCCACTGTCGGTATCATGCTGCCAGTGCAAACCTCCCATCAAAGCATAGGGAATATCGTGTGGCTTGAAGCATGCCTCCTGCCACAGTGCGCGACAGTTCACAATGATGATGGGCTGCAGCCTTGCGTATCAAGATAGACTGTGTCCATTAACACGTTGATGTACGTGTCAGCGATTCACTCGTGACTGCAATGTCGTTGTCCTTCAGCTCACACTGTCATGGTACGGTACCTTCCGGAAAACATTGTGACATTGTTGATATTGGAACAAGGGAGGGGTACAGAGCATTGCCTCACTGTAACACTCCCCATCAATATATGTGAGGTATCCTGGGTATTTGGCAGGATGAATGCATTGTACCTGCAGTACAGCTCAAACAAGTGCACGTAGCTGATGCCAACAAAGAGTCTGCATTGATCTCTGCTGCCACTACTGAACCATTGATAAAACCGTCTATGACACTAGTATGCAGCGTGTGCCAACAGCAGATCAGGATGAAGGATGGACTGCACAGCAGCTTGGAACAATGTTCGTCGGGGTGTACAACGATTGTTTATCCAATTGATGGCTGTATGGCTTTATTGAATTGGCATGTTACTATCGTTGTTGATACAACAACCAAGCTCCAGTCGCTCATCTCCTACTTATGCTACCAGCATCAAGCCTACCTGGCTGGTAACCCTAGTGACCTTGGCGTCGAAGCCTATATACATGAGCTTGAGTATCTGTAGACACCCCAAAAATACTGTTGCAGCTGGTTGATCAGTGAAGCACGTGCTGCTGCTGTCGCGGTTGTAACAACTCCGTTGCTGACGTATCCCGCCCGTTCCCTTCTGCCCCTCATGACAACAGCATCCACGAGTCTGCTCGCTGATAGGAATGCTTATGCTTTGGTGCCATCCAAGTGCTGTCGCCTTGTGATCACGAGGTGCTCTTGTGCGCTTGTGCAGGCGCTTTACTCATCATCCTGACTTGGACACCCAGCTCGTGAGCAGAAGTAGCTGTCGGTATGGATCGTGTGAAGCGCCTTGCAGCACATTTCATGCCTGGATCTAGTGCCAAGGTGGGTAGCCTGCAGGCACATTGCAAAATGCTGGGGATTAGGCAACGATACGATGATGGGCAAGGTAGATAATGGTGTGCTTGGACAACCACCCAACGTGTTTGATTGTTACTTCATTAGGCAAAAGTGGCAGTCCTGGGAGCAGCTGGTGGTATCGGTCAGCCCCTTTCCCTGCTGCTAAAGAGCAGCAACCTGATTGGGGAGCTCAGTTTGTATGATGTCGCCAACACAGCAGGAGTCGCCTGTGATCTGAGCCATATCAGCACTGCAGTCAGTGTGAAGAGTTACACCGGGCCTAACCAGCTTCAAGATGCATTGAGGGGCTGCCAGCTTGTAGTCATCCCAGCAGGTGATTTCATCAAGGCAGGACTGACTTCTCCACTACCATCTTCCACTGCCTTCCTTGCTTTCACTGCTGCCCTGGACCCAACAATACAGACATAGTACACCATTGTGCAGGGACTTCTTGGCTTGCATGCCTGTTGCATGAGTGGCAAAGGCAGTATGCATGAAGAGTTTTGGCTGTATTCATAGGTTGTAGTTATTTGTGGCTGCAGGTGTTCCTCGTAAACCTGGTATGACACGTGATGACCTCTTCAACATCAACGCCGGCATTGTTGCAGTGCTGTGTGAGGCTATTGCAGCTACATGTCCAGAGGCCTGGGTGTGCATCATATCAAACCCTGTCAACTCAACCGTACCCATTGCAGCTGAAGTGTTCAAGAGGGCAGGTGAGCATATGATGCATAGCTTGCACTGCTGAGGGCACACTATTTGCTACAGTCTGTTGCTTTCACTCCTGTCATCTAGAAGTCGTATGTCATTCATCCATTCATTCAGTGAGCTCAAGGATGCACACGAGAATGTCCTTTTGGAGGGTTTTACTCTGCAGCTGTGCAGATAGTCTACAGGTTGTGAGGCACATATACTGTGACTCTGGGCGTATGCAGGCACTTACAACCCCAATCGTCTGTTTGGAGTGACCACACTAGATGTGGTTCGTGCGGAGGCGTTCATTGCAGAGATCCTGGATGTTGACCCTAAAGACGTATCAGTACCAGTAGTTGGCGGGCATGCTGGTGCAACTATCTTACCACTCTTGTCGCAGGTGAGACCTGCAGCGGCCGGTGATTGCTGCCAAACCTGCGTGTGACTGACAATTTCTCCGAAACAAATGACAATTTGCTTATACATTCGTCGTCATGCATATCTGCTTTACCGGACTAGAATGCAAATGTGCATAGAGTGCATGAGTGAAGTCACTCACTCGCATATCAAATCCTTTACATTGTCTGGATGTTGTGACGGTCCTTGTCTTTCTGCCCTGCAGGCCAGGCCCCAACTACAGATAGAAGCAGGTCAGGCACAGGCCCTTATGGCTCGCATACAGGATGCTGGCACTGAGGTGGTCAATGCCAAAGCAGGAGCTGGCAGCGCAACACTGAGCATGGCATGGGCAGCAGCACGATTTGTCGAGGCTTGTTTGAGGGCCATGAGTGGAGAAGGTGGCATCATTGAGTGCAGTTATGTTGCCAGCAGTTTGACGTCACTGCCATTCTTTGCAAGGTATGTTGAGGATACGTTAGTGCAGGCATCCTGAATCATGGTGTGAGAAATGTTGTGGTGGCTTGTGCTTGCCAGCAGTCTGTGCTTGGTGTAGTCTAGAACATATGATTGTATGCAGTATACTCATTTTAATCATGGTGTCTATAAGAAACATAACAGCACACACAAAGCATAGCATATACATGAAGAGGAGAACATGGTTATGCATCATGCAGCTA
Source organism: Coelastrella sp. M60 (assembly GCA_001630525.1). Taxonomy (NCBI): domain Eukaryota; kingdom Viridiplantae; phylum Chlorophyta; class Chlorophyceae; order Sphaeropleales; family Scenedesmaceae; genus Coelastrella; species Coelastrella sp. M60. Next base: position 21,345 of record LWCB01006853.1, on the reverse strand, counting down.
GGGCCGCTGGTGTCTTTCTTTTTGCAGTCCTGTCCGCTTGGGACGGTCTGGAGTAGAGGAGTATCTACCCCTGGGAGCTCTGAACGATCTGGAGCAGCGTAACTATGACAAAATGTTGCCAGAGTTGGCAGGGAGCATTAGGAAGGGTGTCGAGTTTGTACAGAATAGGGCAGCAAAGCAGGCGCTCTAACAGAGCTGCTCGTGTGAACAACAGCAGTCTGCTTGTTGTCTATGGGACCACTTCATTGTCACATCTGCGACGTTGAGTTGTGAACGCTGATTTGCTTGTGTCTGTTGCAAACCGGGTACCGTTCTCAATTGATGCAGCTGGTGCAAAGCACTGCCGGCAGTGCTGCTGTGGTGGACACCGCCTGTGTGGCAGAGGAGGGAAAAGAGAAAATTTTTAGTGAAAGAAACAAATAAAGGGTGAACCCCTTGTAAAAAATTGGCGGCCCCCCCCCCCCCCCCCCGCCTAATGCGCATGGACGCTGATCTCGTGTACGTGGCCACCTGACTCGCGGGTGTTGACCTCAGTCAGGCTAAGCCTCGTTGAACCCACTCTGAAGCGCTCTCAGTGGCAGGATCTACGTCTAAGCATGAAATACGCTCATAATCTGTCCTTGTTGAGTTTACAATGACCCTAACACCCCCCGCTCTATTGTTGGACACTCGAGCTTAGTCCCAGATGATCCACTACTCTGCACTCACAACACGTATCGCCTTGCCGTGAGCTAGAGAGAGAAAGTTTCATCTTACTTCCATTGCTGACGCAGAGTTGAAGCGGTGACACTACGATCCGCTTGGCTAGTCATCAACATGCCCAGGCTTGCAGATGCTAAGCAGCAACAACACCAGCAGATAAACGAAATCTACAGCGCTGTTGACCTGTCTCAATTCAAGTTTACTTCTAGAGAGTGTCCTTTTGACTGGAGGTTGCTCCATGGAATAGATGTTGACCAAGTGGTGAGTTGCCACAGATTATGTCTTCATCTTGTACTTCTGGGTTCTCAGGGGCATGCCCGTGGCCCTCCCCCATGGACCAACTCACGTGTGTCGCAACAGGTACGCCTCAACGATACAACAACATTGGAAGGAGTTATTCCAACCCTGCTTTCAGGCAGCAGCGATGCAGAGCCATCTCTCTCCCAGCACAACTACATGCAGTTGTTCAGGCTGGTGCAGCTATCAGTGGAGCATCTCTGGCAGTTGCGAGAGAGCCATGCAAGGCTATATCCAGCATATTTGCGCGCGCACACAGCAGCATCGAGGTATGCAGCCAGGATGCAGGCTGGTCCCACTGTGCATACCATTGATCAATAATGCTGTCACCCAGCATATATGACCCAAGGCACGAAACCCCCTATTGCAACGGACCGCCAGGACATTGAGTATCGCCCACCATCAACACTACACAACAGTAGTAATATAGAGTAGTGTAGAGGTTGAGCAGTGCGAAGCACAGCAGCTGGTGGCCTGGCCAGCTGCTAATCACCATTCAACCGTTGTATGCTGTGTTGAGGTACATATCAGTGGATTTCAGTGTACATCGATGTGTGCTGCATCCCTTTAAACCCAGTGTAGCTGTGCTAAATATCCAAAGATGGTATTGCTGCCCATGCTGCAGTTGGAAGGCAGCAGCTAGCAAATACCTTGATCTAGCTGGTCATCTACTGCGCCAATTGCAAGGCAGCAACGGGGCCTTGCTCACACAGCAGTCTCTTGAAAGAGTAGCAGCAGCAAGGGATGAGCTGGAGTTGGCAGACAGTACCTACAACACAGCACTTGACAAACTGGAAGTAAGTGTGGGAGTTGATTATGCGCAGACTAGCTGTTGTAGTACCAGCAATAATTGGCTGAAACATACGGTCGCCAGAAAGCAGCAGCTGAAGCTACCATACCCAGCTAGACACCGAGCAATGCTGTGTCTTGCCGCACAGTGAAGCATCTTCACTTACAAAGTGAAGCATCTTCACTTACAAAGTATTCACTTGCATAGTATTGCCATTTGCTAGACAAGGCTTGCCTGTGTTATCACTGCTGACGTGCCGGTTACTATTATTAGTAATACACTGCATGCAGGCTGAGGATGTTGCCTCTAGGGGTCATAAGTTGAGGCGGCAGCGGCTAGACATCAGCTGGCGTCTGGTGTTTGGTGTGGATGTGCAGCAACTGGTGAGTGACCTGGAAGCGCAATAAAGTACTGCAGCCTATGGGTATCATTGCAGCACTGCCCCAGCTGCTGCAGTAAACAGCAGAGAGCCGTCATTCGTCTGTATTGGCAACACACGTCAGCATCTTCGTGGCAATGTGATCAGCAACGCTGGTCTGCAGCACATGCAACTGTGTGAGAAAGCCCGCAGCTTACCATGCAATCATAGTTATGGTAGCCACTGAGGGACGAATTTGTATCACTTCAGGTGGCAAGTGGGGATGTAAAGCAGCTGGAACATCTTCTGCCACAAGTGGCATATGGCAACATCATGTCAGAAGATCCTACAACGCTCACCTCCAGGCACTTCACACAGTTGTTGAGTGTTGGTCAGACATGCTTGGATTACTTATGGGCGATCTGTTGGGCTACCAGTAAGGTCATGGTACGTAGCCTGCACCAGCCTTTCCCTGTGCTTCCTGTGCTGCTCTTGGCCTGTTGCTGCTGTTGAGGTTTGGAGCCTCATGACCATGAACTGCTGTATCGGTGCACCCAAGAGGCTGTGATGACAGTCTGGATAGTTTGGTCATCATACATTGCCCCTTGACTGCTGGGGGTGCGTTGATGACTGTAGGAACAGCAGGTGCAGCAGCTAGCCGCTGACAGCAAGCACATACCTGAACTAACGACGGAAACAGAGAATACCAGAAAGGCACTCGCAGCAGCTCTGAGTGGCAGTGTGCTACAGATGCATTTAGAGGAGACATCCAGCACATGCAAGCAGCAACAAGCACAGACAAGGGTGCAATGGCATGCAGCTGGGGCGGCAGCTCAACCCTTCAGCGGTCCTTGCAGTGCAGCAGCATGCCACACACGTTGTGCAGTGTCCAACAGCTCAGCTCACTGTTGTAGATGGGTGGGGCACCAAGAACCTGCGGCTTGTTGCCATGGTAGTGCGATGCTCTCATCTACAGCAGTAGACAGGAACCAGGCTTGCAGCAACGGCTTCTTATTGAGTAGCTTGAGCCCTGCCGCTAACTTGCTGAAGACCAACATGGATCGTATGGATTGGGATATAAGGTAGCAGATAGTGCTCTGGCATCACAGGTCCTGCAGCAACTGATCTACGGCTGTGACATGTTGCACAATCTCATGGACATGATCATGAGAGCCAACTTCCTGCACCATACCCCGCACATACTGTTGCAAACCTGTGAGTATTGGGCAAAACATTGCTTACTCCTGCAGGGTGGAACGGGAACGGACAGAGGCTATGCGTATGACACTCCTTGATGCAACAAGCAGACTGGAGCAATTGCTGAACAGCACAGACAGGGGTCAGCAGCAAGGACTACAGCAGCAACACATTGCCGCAAGCCTGCCTCAGCAGACAGCACCTGGCAACAGTGGTCACTCACATGTGCTGCACAGGTCTCAGTTACAAGGGACATTCGGTGCAGAGCCCCCTGCAGGTTGGCACTGCTAAGTTGTAACATAGGTATATAAGTTGTAACATAGGTATATAAGTTGTAACATAGGTATATAAGTTGTAACATAGGTATATAAGTTGTAACATAGGTATATAAGTTGTAACATAGGTATATAAGTTGTAACATAGGTATATAGGTCATGGACATGAATCACCCTTGCAGATCAGCAATTGCTTTCATTGTGCTGTGCTGCGAATAGAGAGCGTGGAAGTGCCACTGGCAGTACTTGACAAGTGTTACTCGTATTCAGACCTGTATCTGCTTTCCTGTGTGAGACCATTTCATGTCAGTATAATGTTGTTCACCTCCATCAGCAGCTTGCCAGCAGCTGCACCACTGGTGGTCGCAAAGCCCTTACCCAGGAAGATGCTCAGTGACTAAGGTAGCTTCCTTTTTGCATCGCAGGTGGTGTTCGTGTTGTGATAGATGAGGACACCATTCGGGCTCAGGAGCGTCAAGCAGCTGGGCAGATGCTAAGCCAGCATATCCATGATGTCGTACTCCATCATGACTTTGTCCGGAAGCTAAGAACCTCTGGCTCTGGCCAGCGCTCATCTACATCACCCAGAGTAACCATAAGGTCCGTGTCCCCAAGTGCTGTGGGCAACGACCAAAAGATGATGTTTGAGCAGCCAACTGGCCTTGCAGTTGAGGATAGCCCATCAGCTGCACATGGTGGACGTCAAGAAGTGAGCAAGCCAGATGATAACCCTGAATCCCTATCGCCAGCCAAAGACACCACAGACAACAACATCAGCTCCAAACGTACGTTCACATCTGCTGCTGACAATCTTGCCCGGACGAATGCCAAGAAAGTAGGTGACATGGTAGCTGCAGCAGCACGGGCCGCCGCTGCTGCAGGCACACATGGTCTGGGTAAGGGGCAGAAGGAAGCAGCGCCTTCATCAGCAGAACAGCAGGAGGGCGGTGGGGATCCCAAGCGTGTGAGTCACCTCGCTGGCTGGCGGCTCGTGGGTTTAGGCAGCAGTCTTCCCAAGAGGAAAAGCAGCGTGAAAGACAGCAGCAGCTCAGCCGGGCAACCAACTACTGCAACAACCATCAGATCAGGAAGCTCTTTCACCAGTGTCAGCGTTGCAAAGGCAGCTGCTGATGTGTCTGCTGTGGTTCAACCTCTTGGTCGTCCGCTGACGCCCTCAGAGGCAGCCTCCTTGAGTCCACTTCGAGCTTCTATTGCAAGCACTGCATGATCAGCAAGCTTGTGGAGAGCAGTGCACTGACTGACGACGTTCAGATTATGATGCGCAGACCGATTTGGCTGGGTCTGGCACTCAGTGCAGGACCTCTAGGTGCACCATCTGCTGCCTACCATAGGGATTGCAATGGTCGTGCTCGGGGAAACGTTGGATATATGGGGGTGACATGTGATGAAAGGTATTCTTCGATGCACATCATGTGCAACAAGTTGTTGCCTGATTGACGCACATGTGATTGGTCATTGATTAGGTTTGCAGCTTTTGCAACAGCAGACAGGCCTTACTGTCTGCACTTGAGGGCCTTGCATTGCAGCAGCATGCAGCTGTGCGCAACATGCGTGTATATATATAAACTACCCATCAGCCATAGCAAAATTGCCATCATGCGCAACATGCGTGTGTTATGTTTGATGTCACATGGCATCTTCTCCCAATTGTTGCATCAAACCACGATGCAGCAAGAGCTATAAACATGTACCATGCAACCATGCACTCATATGCTGGTACCGCCTCCTGTGTGTGTTCGTAATGCATGGAGCCAAGCTCAACAATCCACCGGAGGATCCTGTTGACACGTTCTTTAACCAGCTCACCGTGACATTGAGACCGCTGGGTTACCAGCCCATCTAAGCTATAGGCTACCTTGAACCCTACTAGCCTTGTTTCAAACAAATGTGTGACACACTGCCATCCAGCCGCACCGTGGACTGCAGGCCACTGAGTTTTGCGCCTGCTTCAAGTCCTCACACTCATGCCATCAGTTGACAGAACAAAAGATGCCTTTTGTATCTGTGTAACATCATGTTACAATGGCATTGGGGCTGCCATCCATAGCCGCTGGTTCGTCAAAATGCGGACTTGCCCTCTCACCACATCTGACCAAGCATCAGAGACAAGAAACATAAAAACATGACATGTTGCATATGCAGGGCACAATACAGTACAAGAAGTACAGCCCAGCATGTATGCTCACTGCCAAACATGTACACACCTCAACAGGGCACTGAGGAGTCAATGCACGTCACCTGTGCCACGTCAGGTGTGTACAGTGTACATATCAATATCAAGACAAAAGCTGTATGCGTCTTGAAGAAAGCAACGTGCCAAGGATGAGCTACTATATCTATTTGTCTCAGTTGCAAATCAGAACTACAGTCTTTGTAACAATTATGGAAGAATTGCTGCCATCATGCGTTAGCATTCAATGGATGGTCACAAGGAAATCATGCACGTACTGCCCTGGAACAGGGGTTGTGATCACAAAATCAATCAGTAGTTTGTCCCAGCAGGATTTCTGGCGTATTGTTGCGGGATTACCCCACATCTAAATCGAGTGCCCCAAACCATAGATATTCTAAACGTCCCTATCTCTACAAAACACAAAACCAACATCCCAGAGCCACCACGCTCTGCTACCCATAAGGTCCTACCAACCGGCAATGTGCTGTGCCTTGCACACATGAAGCTATAATGAGCTCCATGTCTGCGATGACTGCTGTGCCAGGGACCAGCCTATTCACTGCAACGGATGCCACTTCAGCCACCGCTACTGAGACAATGTCAGTAGTGATGGTGCTTGGCTGTGTCATTCAGCTTCTCCAGTAAATCATTGATGTAGTTCTCGTGCTTATCTCTAAAGGTTAGGTACCGCTGCTTATCATTCCGGGTCAAGGCAATTCGCTCCATAAGGTATTGGAGCGCCATGAGGCGGATGAAAGTATGTCGCTCTCGAGGCCTGCGATGCAAGACCATCACATATTTGACAGACGTATCAACATATTTTGCAGGCTGTTTCAGGACTGGTATCTGTGCAGGTTGACCATTGATCCAAACACGCCATATCCGTTATATATATCAAATCCTGTATCATGAACATGTACTCTGCACATTCATTCAACTGCACATTCCTTCAATGAATGTAGGACATTTATTCCTATAAGCAGTAACCATCTGTCCTACTGAAATGGGACGTGTGCTGTTGGTTGATGAGCATTGCGGTGTGTGGGGCTAGGGAATGCATACATGACATGCAACATTCACAAGCACAGCTCACCAAGTATGTGGTGCTCCCCGCCGTTGCAGCTCCAGCACTCCGGGAGCACTGTGAGCTGGGTTGACAACATTAACACCCCACCAGAAGATGGAATGACCGTCACCAGCACTCATGTCCTGCAGCACACATCATTATCAGGAGGACAATGAGGAGGACAATGAGAGCAACGAAGGTCAACATGCTTACTCCATCCAATACAGCACTGCACCCTCGAGGGCTGCACTTGCCATCCACAAGGGTCTGGCGCAAGGAAACCACACTCCAAAAATCAAGGTGTTGCTGTAGAACATTGGCTGCCATCGTGCATCCTCACTTGCCGATGATTGCCAAGACACACAGCAAGGCAGCAGCACTCTCTGCCTTGAATACCAGACTTGCTCGCGTATCAGGCGGTTTCACCTTCATATACTGGTTTGGTAGTCTTCCGGTGAAGTTGAGCGGCCTTATCTCAATGACGCTGCTGTGCTTGCGCATAAAGAAGGCCTGGAAGAGGCTCTCACTGTGGACGCCGACAAGGACATCAGCTTGACTGCTGTATGCCAGGTCAGCAAGGAGGTCCCTGCAGCAGCATATACCCACACAGCTAGCATGACTACTAGGGTACCTTATACAAGTGAGAAGTGCTCACTTCACTCTACCCCTCACTCGTGCACGCAGGCATTTCAGTTCCTGCAACTGTGTCTTGATGGGATGTAGATATTCATGACAGCAAGAACTAGGAGACTACAGCTTGCTTTTATCGAATCTCTTACACTGTTACAGTACGCATGGTAGATAATGTGCTTGAGGTCTCATGTTACTGACATTTCAACCCACGAGATTTCTGAATCCCAAGATACAACCTCACACTGATGCATTGTTACACCGCTAGTCTATTGTGCATACAGTTCCTGCAGCCTGTAGTGCACTTACTTGCCAAACTCATGCAGTAAACAAGCAGTGCCATGCCAGTCCTTGACTCCAGCAGGCGGCTTGAACTTTTTGCACCATGACCAGACCTGAACATGTGGCAGGGCAGAAAACACAGCAGCGCATGATCCTCATCACCTACATCCTACAACCAACTGCAATCACCTGCTGATGACCCTCAATGCGGTGTTGCTAGAACACCAATCCATACGGTAAAGTACAACCACCTTGCTGATCTGTGCTGGACCACTGTACACCCTGTGTTGGGTGTACATTAGGTCATAGGTTGCTGTTGACAGCTGCAGTAAAAGAGTTAGCCATGCAACAAGTAAGATGCTTAATATAGCTGAATTATAACGTGCACTGGGGCCGCCAACCAGCTCGTGTCTGCTGTCGGAGCTGCTGCTCCGCACCTGATCTTGGTTGACCAAAGCCCTTAGCTTGCTGCGCCGCGGCAACACAGCGATCAATACCTACAAGCAGGGCACATGCACCAACAGCCAGTACACTTTAGTTTCTGTGCTGGCGTAGCCCGCTTTGAGCTGTTGGAGCCAATGCTTGGAGGTCAAGGGGTGCAGTTGTATCAAGGTTGCAGTCACGTGTAGCGTACAGCTGTATACCGCTAGTGATGATGATACAACTAGACTACATGCAGCCATCCAGTGGCAGCACCGCAAACTGCTTACCCTCAACTTGCTGCTGTCTGCAAATTCAGGATCTATTGGAGGCAATCTGTCTTTGTAGTGCTCAAAAACTGCCTGGCCAGTGCTCCAAAGCGGATTCTCCAACACTTTCGGCAAGCTACTTGTGGTATTTGCGGTGAACTGGCATGCCAACAGGTTCCTGCAAACATCAACATTGCCAACAGCCTTCCTTGACACTGCCCCGAGCTCAAAGATTGCCATACTGTTTCAAGCTGTAAGGATGATTAGATGTGCGAACTTTACGCTGTAAGCTGTGGCAAGTTAATACATGGTGAGTACAGGTAGGGCCGTGTTGTACGAATTTTGTTAAGTGATGGAGTCAGTCATCAAGTTTGGCAGGTGGTTGCATACTCATAGCTAAACACCTGTGAGTACTTACCAAAAGCACCTGCCATGCTGGCCATCTGGGTTGTAGGATTCCGGCGTTTCAGCAGGCTGCCTACTGCTCAAGTAACTGAGTGTTGTGATGTCAAACGGGGTAAAAGGTGCCAGCAAAAACCGCTGTCGGGCGCCTGACTGCATGCCTAGGGTATCCAATACCAATGTCAACCTGCACAGCAGCGCAAAGTTGCTGAAACAGGTCCAATATCAGCATTAACCTCATGCCATGGAATGCCTGGTCAGAACAGGTTGGATGTGGTTCGAAGGGCAGCAGGTGGTGGTGGTGGTGGTGGTGGTGGTGGGGATACACAAGAGTGCCTATGCACACAGCTACTATCATTGAAACTGACGTCAATCAGCTGATGATATTAGCACGTTGATAAACCAACAGCGATGACATGAGTGCCAACTGCTGCAACTGGCTCAAAGTGTATGCATCCAAATGGCTGATGAAGCATGCTATGCTGTGTTGCCCTGTTTCCTTACCCACCTCTTATCCAAAAGTCCCGCTTGCTGCAAAATGTGGATCGAAGCCACAGTGTTGGCATAAAAATGTCCGTACATGTACAGATGACTGGCGTAAACAACTAGAGGGATCGTGCACCTTGTGAACTGTGGATGCATCAGCTCTCTGGTCTCCTCCCCATTAGTAGCTGGCCTCAATAAAGGCTCAGGGTGCACAAGATCTGTCGCCCAAACATCGCTGTACCCGTAGTAATTGGTCACGACGTTACTGAGCCTTATTTGCGGCAGTTGTCCGAAGAGTTCATGCCTGGGGTTATGCTGAGTGTCATACAATACATACACATTCTGATCCAGACAGACTTTGGTCAGTAATTGACACGATGGTGGCAATGTTGATAGGAAGCTTGTGTCCGGACAGACTCCAGCATGGGCTGCAAGAAGGAGCCACTGCAGCCAGACGCTAACCACCACCTGCCATCTGTACATACTGTTGCGCAAGGCTGCGCCTGGTGAGTCAGCCGGTGCCACGGCAAAGTTACACACTTCATATGATTCCGCTGGAGTCCAGTTCAAGCATCGACCGATGAACGCGAAGTGTGCGCAAGGCGTATTCACAACACTTTGTGTGTGCTGGTCCCTGATGGACTGTGCAGGGCTGTATAAGAGCAGGAGCGTAGAAGATCAAGCCCACCAATTGCTTTATAATGCCGCAGCGGTGCTGTCAGGTGCCTTTGTACACGAACTGCCCACCCAGCAGTGCTGTCTTCCGAACGTCCACAATACTTTTGGCAGATCAGCAGTGTTCACGTACTGATCCTGTGCTGAGATGTGCTGTGAACGGCTCAACAAGCGTGATGGTGCCGTCATACTCAAGGGCTGTATGTGCAATGGCGTGGGAATGCACAAAGTTGCAAAACTCATCCCCAGCATGGCTGTATTTGATAGGTTACTACCACTTGTCAAGTATGCTCCTACTTCACCGTCCTTGCGCTGCCCTGTGGTCCCACTTGCGGTCCCGCAGCAAAACCGGGACCGTCGGAGTCCCGCTTGCCAAGGAGATTACGCACTGGAAACTCTGCAACAATCATATACACACTGATACAAATACCGGAGGTGCTAGCAATAGTGCAGTTGAAGAGCACTTAACGATCTTGACTCAGTGGGCAGCTCAGTCAGGAATTAGGGCGAGCGATCCCCCTGTCACAGCTATTACTGTCCTGCAGTGGTGAATGGTGTCATACGATGTTATTAGTGATGGTGTCAGTCAGGATTTCCGCCACAACAATGTTCAGTTCTGCCAACAGCGCCCCGGATTGATCTCAAACAGTGCACTGCACAGGCAACACTGAGAAGCAGCGTGTGCAGTCTGTTCATATTGTCATTGCATTCACTTTGCTGCACGAGCCAAATTCTCCTGTTTTTTTCACTGAACATTACTTTTACTTTGCTGCACGAGCCAAACTTTCTTTCACTGAACATGGGCTCTCAGGGAAGAGGCTGCCAGTAGCGCCAACAACTAATAATAATAATAATAATCACTGCTTACAGCCATAGCCTTGCGGCCATCGGCCCCGCGCCTCAAATCTCCCAGCGCCAACAACTCTTGTTGGACAGATGCCACTGTGCCTGATGCTGGCCTGGAGGCACCCTGCAACATGCACTTTTCCTTTTCACACACACACACATATATATATATATATATATATATATATATATATATATATAAACTACACATGCTGCCAGTGTCTGCAAGCTGGTGCGACTGCCAGTGGCAGGGCTCAAACATATATGCTGCAGTAGGCATCTTGCTTGTCGCATGGCTAATCGTTTGTATCTATCCCAAGGGCCTCGTGGCCGGAATGGTTGTGTCTACTACTACTACTAACTCGTTTGTATGCTGCAGTCCTATATTCCACCGGGAACTCGTCAAGCTGCCTTCTTGCTGTCGTTGCACCGTTGAAGCTTTGCTATGAGTTGCATTGCAGACGCTGTACATAATCACCAAGCAACGGTCACCTTGACTTCTGTAAAAGACAAGACTAAGAAAGCACCCAAGAAAGCACCCAGGCCACAAAGCCCACACAATCCATGAGCATTATGCATGCATGGCACAGAACCAGAGCATGAAACATGCTGCAGCAGAGCTTTGCAGCCCCATGGCTATTGCTTACATTGTGCTTTACCGTGAATACACTGCTCTCATCTTGACGAATGGCAACAATGTCCCTGCTGCTAGACCAGCTGCTATGCTGACTAAGTTTCTGATCTCCGTAGACTCACCAAACAACCATATGCCTGTAGCTGCGACAAGAACTTTGTTGAATGAACCCACTAGACTATACAGTGTCGCTGTTGTCAAAGAAACAAACCATATGCTGCTGAAGCTGATCGCGAAACCCAACAGGCCTCCAAGAATTGCTAAGGACTGAAAGGAAGGGTCGTACAGTGCTTGCTGCTGCCAGAACCCGAAGTACTCCCCTCTGAGCAGCACAAGCAACATGGTGAGCGGCAAAGACAACATGTTATTGTAATACACCATGGACATCTGGTTCAGTGGCTTATGGTCGTGCGTAAGGCTGCTCACTTTCTCTGTGACACGGCTGAGGTAGAGAGCATACCCAGCTGTGAACACGTTGTTGACCATCTGCCACATGTACCCCCGCCATGAGAAGTTGATATCTGTGATGCCACCAGCAAACACACTTGCCACCATGAATATCAAACACAGCCAAACCTGCCATGTGTAAGTACGCTGAAAGAAATAGTAGTCCCCGACGATTATCAACAGATTCGATAGGTTCTTCAATACTGAGACCATCCCCACCCCAACCAACTGTAGTGCATAGAAGTTGGTGGCTAACATGGCAACAAAGATCAAGTTGACTGGCATCCATACATGCACGATCTCCCAACTCAAGGGCTCTACTTCAGCCCAGCCCATGACGCTGCATAACCTGACCAACATAACTGCCAGCAAGCAATGAAAGCACAACAGTGCATGAACTGCGCTGAAGTCATAATGAACCAGCACTTTCTTGTTCAAAAGAGTGAGACCTGCACTGCTGATACTGTACAACACACCAGCAATTACGGTAGCCCTGCTGGCCGTTATGTTGCGGTCCCTATGCTGGAAACCCCTGCTGCTGATGCGTGCTTGTTGCCGTAGAGGTAAGAGAGGTTGCTGCTGCTGGACCTGCTTGATCGTGTGTGATGCATCCTTGCCTGCCTCTTCAATGCCGATCTCAAAGCCATTCTGCGGTTGCTGATAGCCATAAGGGCCATAGTCTGGGCCTGACTGAGACTTCTTCATGGAATCTGTGGGTGAGGGTACTGCACCTGTCTCTGTGGGTGCATCTGTCATGCTGGTGACATCTGTGCACCCGCTCTCACCCTATCATCGCCAATCATTCTTGCTGAGCATCTTGCACCTTTCAGAACGCACCCGCAACGCGCAAGACACGTGTTAACACAGACCGATACAAGAGTAGCGGTTACTGGGTAGGCTCCAAGCCCTTCTGCTAGCGTGATTGCATGCAGGACCAGAAGTAGAACATTTGGAAAGAACGGAATGGCCAAGTGTCACTTACGCCTGAAGGTTGTAAATAGCATCAGCTGTGTAACTGAATGGGCAGGGCCTTTACCACATTCGACACATGTTACAAAACAGCGTACACTTTCAAGTTGATGACTGCATGCCTCGATCATCACGACATCTAGCCCCAGCCTCCTTCAAGCTCAGGGTGACTGTCGTACTGTGGTGGTACTTGCTTCAGATGCCCACCCCTATGGCCAAGCAGCTGGCTAGCCTGGGGCAATGGATAAGCCCAATCAGCAGCCAAATGATCGTTTCAAAGGTATGTATGTGTTGGCATTCGTGCCAGTCCATTCAGCTGAGCCAATTTTGGTGCCTCAGGTTGGGTGTACGGTATCCACTCGCACAGATCAGCGTGATCAGCTTCACTACAACGCTCTCTGCTGTGAAAGGCACCTCATTGATCAGATTCTGAGACGGTTGTGCGCATACAATGGCATATGGCAGTGCGTGCACTGCTGTGTTGGAAAGTACGGCCTTTATGTGCATTGGACATCAGTGCACTGGATATCGCTGCAGGTGTTGAGGCTTGGCAGCCCCAGCGTCTTACAAAACGGAGACGTATTTTGGATAGAAGGGCGTCCGAATGAGCAGGGCCGCTCTGTATTGGTGAAAAAGCAAGTGCAGCTCCTGCTTCCAAACCTGTGTAGCATGGTAGTGCAGCAAGCATGTGAACACCTCATATCCATGCCCATTGGACAAGCTGCCTTGATACCGACGTACAGTACGTTACGTTACTGACGGTCAGCAACCTGTGATCACAGTCTGGTATGCACGTACGGTATGTGCCACCTTGACTCGCAACATGCAATTTTGCAGGTCATCCTTGCAAGGTGTTATAACGGATGTCACCCCCAAGCAAGACTCAGGCTTCAATGTCCGGACCCGGGTTCATGAGTATGGGGGAGGAGAGCACTTGGTGGCACCTGGAGTAGCCTACTTCAGCAACTTTGTGTAAGCATGCAAGTCGTTTGAACAGAAACCTGGGTGCTTGGATCTTCCTTACCAAGCGCGACAGCTTTTCCTGCAACAATGTTTATAATCACCAGCAGAGCAGCTGCAGTGCGATCATGTAGCTGCCAGGGTCTGATCTTTGTGTTGCAAGAGACAGCAAGCCATACATTGCTTGTCACCTAAGCAGTGCATCATGCTCAGGCTATGCTGGCAACTAATATGACATCATAATCTGGTGACTTGTTGGGCCCGCACAGACCATGGAATGTTGTTTGCTGTGCATTCTGAGACTCCAGAGACCAGCGTGTGTATGCACAAGACTTTGAGCAAGGCAGTCAACCGAAGCCAATAACAAGCTCAGACAGCAAACAGCGCTTTGCCAATTATGTACTGGATGTTGCTCGTAATCGGCTGATTGCTGTATGCGAGGACCACTCACAAGCAGACAAAGAGGCGACAAACAGCATTGCTGCAATAAGTGAGTAGCTTGTGCTGCATAATTCCGTGTCTTTGCATACTAGATTGCATCTCCTGCACCTGCTGACAGCTTACACTGCTGCGAGCACAGCTCTTTACTTTAGTCGCTGGTTCAAAGCTCAACAGGTGAAGCACAATGGGGGAAAGATAAGAAGAGCGTCTATGCCTGCAGCATCATATGTGCAATGTCTACAAGGTTTCCTTACCATTTCTCAGCAGCTGGTCTGTGACGGTTGCAGACCTCTCTGATGGTAGTGTTGTCCAACTGGCCACCGGCCATGACTTCTTCAGCAGCCCAGCCCTTACTGCAGGTGGCGACAAGCTTGCTTGGTCAGTGCAGTAGTATAGAGCATGTAATACACACAGAGTATCTGGCTATGTATCTGAACAGTGTCATGCTGCTAGTCTGGATCTATCAGCTTCCCTTGTGATGGCCTTCTGCGTTGTGTTTGCAACTCAGCTGCCGCAATGGGTCTTGATTAGGCGAGGTGTGTAGACTTGGCAGTAGGGCTCCGCCACATGAAGAACATACCAGCATCACAAGAAAACTCTCGCAGAGAGTGAGAAGCGCATGACGCCTGCCTGCTGCTGCTGGCTGTACTGCAGGGTTGCTTGGGACCACCCCAACATGCCCTGGGATGACACCTTGCTGTATGTGGGGGAGCTGGATGATGCTGGCCATGTAGTCGGAGACCCCAAGTAAGTCTGGGTCAAACCTCTGACAGAACCAGTAGGGTCAAATGTTGTTTGCTTTTTGTGGTTTAGGGTAAGAAGTTCTAACTTAGAACTATGCTCACGGCTACAGGGGGCAGGCAATGAAGGTGGTGCTGTTCAGAGCGCAGCAACCCCTCCCCAGCCTGTTCAGTTATGTGGATTGTCATGTTGTCCTGCTGCAGGGTTGTAGCTGGTGGCAAGGATCAGTCGATTCAGCAGCCGCAGTGGGGGCCGGATGGCGCCTTGTACTACGTTGGTGATGCCACTGGCTGGTGGAATCTGTACAAGATTGATCAGGATGGCCAGGTAGGAGAGTGTGCTGCAGCGCATACCCAGATTGAGTGAACACATCCCTTTGCAACTTGTAAACTTGAAGCAGACCAGCAGCATTATGTGAATGTGTGGTGAGCTGCACCGCTGCAGAAGCCAAGGAGTGGGATGTCCTTGCAGGTCTGCTGGTCCAGAACGCATGCTGTTACTGCCTTGTCTGCAGTCGAAACCCTTGTTACCCATGGCGGCTGAATTTGGCAGTCCTCCCTGGTTGTTTGGGTTGCACAGCTACGAGGTGTTGGCAGGGGGACGTGCAGTACTGGCGGTCTTTGCTGATCCAGCAGCAGCTGGTAGGAGGCTGCGTTGATGGATGGTTGCTCAGTCTCACTCGGCCATTCGCATTATCAGGCTTGCAGCTGCTGAGTGTAACCTGCATGTTGGCAGTGCAATGGTTTGCGGGGTATATGAGGTGTGCTCTGAAGGCAGTGTTATGCGAAGTCCACAGCACACTGCTGCAGTACAGGCCATATCATATTCCCCTTATGGTGGTAAGCCGCATCCTATCAAGGCGGTCCTGTCCCTCAAGCCCCAATCTTAACTATCCTTGTCTCTTGCATTGTCAGGTGTTGGTTTAGGAGTTATTGATGTCTCCAGCCAGACCTTGACCCGCCTCAATACGGGCTTCACTTCATTCCTCAGGCTAGCAGTAGTTGGGGGAGGGCTGCAGGATGCTGATGCTGAGTTGACCATTGTCACTGTGGCTGGTTCAGCCAGCAAAGCATCAGCTGTGGTGCAACTGCAGGTGTGCAAGCTTAGATTCTAACGAACGTATTTGACGTGAAATGGTTTTCGCTGTGGTGCAAGCTTACTAACTCAAGCAGGTCAACATCAGCAACAACGTGCTTGTCGAAATTGCAGGTACCTAGCCTTGCTGCCCTCTTATCTTCTCAACCGAGTGACTGGCAAGTTCTCAGAACATCCGATGAACTGGACCTGGACTCTGGTTACATCTCAGAACCACAGAGTATAGAGTTTCCTACAGAGGGTGGCCTCACTGCGTTCATGAACTACTACCCTCCAAAGAACAAGGACTTTGACTTCCCAACTGGGGAAAAGCCTGCTCTCTTGGTGAAGATACATGGAGGGCCAACATCAAGTGCCTCAACTGCATTCAGCCTGGGGTATCAATTTTGGACTAGTAGAGGTGAGATCTGATATGAAGCATTGTATTCAACCTGGGCTATCAATCTTGGAGTGGTAGAGGTGAAGGCTGATAACAGCCAACCTTCAGTTTTATTGGTTAGATATGTGAAGGGAAGGCAGCTTGCACGAGTATCTTCTCCTTTGCCTGGGAGGAAGACACTTGTCCAAGCTGCCTGCTGTTCATGAACTTTGTATTCCAAGTGAAGGAGTGACTCCTGCAACATGAGCTCTGCATGGTGCCGCAGTCTAGATCATTGCAGGACCTGAGCGTATGAAGAGTCTTAATGCCACATGAGCCACATGTGCGTGGGTGTAAATTTGCTCCTGCAGGTTATGCAATTGCTGATGTGAACTATGGTGGCAGTACCGGTTTTGGCCGGGCCTATCGCAACCGATTGAGGTACAACTGGGGTGTTGTGGACGTGGATGACTGCTGTAACGCAGCAAGGTATGGAGAAACATAGGACCTATGCCCTCAACATGCCTAGGAGTTGCTCGTCTCATCCTGTTGTTGCATCCCACCGGTCTTGCATATCGCAGTGCTATGCAAGCATGTCAGTGACTGCAAGCTGTTAGAGCTGTGTGGCATTCTCAAGGATACCATCTATCAGCTGTTGCAACAAGTAGTAGGCAGTCCATTGTCTTGTCAACTATGCTAGTCAAGCATTGCTTGTGCAGCAGCATGATGGTGGATGACATGCTTGCACTCCTTGTAATGTTTCAGGTACCTTGCTAATCAAGGTCTTGTTGATCCCAAGCGGCTGTGTATTGATGGTGGCAGTGCAGGAGGTTACACAACACTGGCATGCTTGGCCTTTAGGTGAGATTAAGTGATCATCACTGGTTGAACAAGCCAGCTGATGGAAACTGTACAAGGCTGGGTGGCATCCTCCTCTTGGGCATGCAATCCCAGGTCTCCTTGCCACTTCATCTTCATATGCTGTTGCACCTTTCCTTGGATGTCTTGCAACCTTTAGCTGCTGATGATGTATGGTTTGTGCTTATAGTATCCTCTGGTGTATGGTTTGTGCTTATATTATCCTCTGTTTTTCTGCTGCTGCTCTTTGACACTGCACCAGGGATGTGTTCAGTGCTGGAGCATCCCACTTTGGTGTTGCTGATGCAGAACTGCTGGCTCTACACACCCACAAGTTTGAAAGCAGGTGAGGTGATGCAGTAAGAACTTGTACTGTACCCCACAGCAAGAACAAGCATTCTGCTATTTGCCAATGACTCCAAGTGCTGGGTATGGCAGCGCAGAATCATGCTCAATTACCCCAGAGAGCAATGCCTAGGATTGTACTGCAGCTCCCTGTGATAATACTCTTCAACTAGTTGCTGCTTGACAGTGGATGTTGGTGTTGCTGCTGCACCCACTGTGAGTGTAGAAGAGAGCGCTGTAATAACTGCAACATTCATAATACTCCTGTGACATATGACTTCAGGTATCTTGATCTTCTGATCGGTCCCTATCCCGCCAGCAAGGACGTGTACAAGCAGCGGTCACCCATACACTCAGCGGACAAAATAACAGCACCAGTAGCTTTGTTCCAGGTCGGGGGATTGTTATACTGCCCATTTTTTGTGCAATCAAATGAGCGACAAGATCTGCAGGCACATTACAGTATGTATGAAAAGGAGCTGCACATCTCAGTTGTTGACGTTGATAACTTGCCAAACACTGAGCTATCACACCCTTGTGCTCGAGCTTGTTCAGTTGTGACAGCAAGAATCCATTATTTGAGAGGTGTATTCTAAGTTATTAATGGATGACATTGTGAATCAGAGTGTGTATGTGTGTTGTGTTTCTTCTCCAGGGTGATGAGGACCGGGTCGTTCCTCCTGAGCAGGCTGAGGTGATGTGGAAAGCCTTGAAGGACAAGGGGCTGCCAACAACACTGATGATGTACAAGGTGGGTGAAAGAAAGTTTGGCTTGTGCAGCAAATTGAAAGCAATGCTGATTGATAACGATAGGCAATAGTTGCTCCTATTGTACAAGGTGAGGCAGGAAGGGCAGGACCAGACAGTGTGACATCAAACATGCAGCTGGCACTTTAAGGAAGCATAGTGCATTGGCAATGCTCTAGATGATCCTGTGTCAGTTCCCAGGAAGGCAGTGGTAACTGGTGGGTTGTGCTGCACGCCGTTGTGGGTACAGCACATGCATGTATGGCTCATGAGCTGCACAGCATTAGCCAGCAACTAGGTTGGTACTGCGGCAAGGAGGAGATATGTGAAGATTCTATCGACCTGGACTTGTCATCTTGTGTTGGTAGTAGAATTACGGTTGGTTGCTGCGTGTGTAATTCAGGGCGAGCAGCATGGCTTCAGGAAGGCAGAAAACATTCGCTCATCACTTGAGGGCGAGCTCTATTTCTACGGACGAGTGCTCAACTTCACAGCAGAGTATAGTCCGGAGTTGCAGCCCATGGTGATTGATAATCTGGATGTGGAAAAGGATGATGACGCTGCTGCAGCCAAAGAGGAGCTATGAGGATGGTTGATTGCAGCTGGTAATGCTACAGCTTTATGCCCTAGATCCCTGGTGGTGCACCTCAACAGAGTGCTCTCGCTTATATGTCTGATGCGCAATCAATCCTGGTGTCGCACAGCTGGAAACAACCGTAACTTGCTTAAGCATGAGTGCATGGGACCCAAGGCACCAGAGACATTATCAAAGTTTTACCACAGCAGATGCCAGGTGCATCAGCATTGCATGTGCAACAGGAGAACAGGTCCTGCTGCACACTGCTTTGTGTGAATTTGTGCGCAAAGCAAAAGACTGTCACTGACTCTATGTACAGTGCTTGTACATGTTAATTGTAAATCCAGTACAGTTTGGACGCAGCTGCTGGTCGTCTGCATGGGTTTGTGGGTGGTGATTGAGGCATGTCAGTACTGTCCGCACAAGCAGCTGTCAGAGCCAAGAACTCCAGCTTGACAGGCATGTGTTATGAGACTGCGTTGAAGGTACTGCTGTGATGTGCGGTCACAAGTATGTTGTGCATCTGCTTTTTGCTGATTCGTCAACTTGGCTTGTAGGTGCAGCCTATGAGCACTTTAGCGTGTTCTTGCATAATGAGCTACTGCTAAGTTTGCTATGCCTCGTCTTTGTCATGTTTACGATCGTGCATCTGCACTGACATCAGTCAATGTATCAGATCATGATCATATTGGGTGTCAAGGGCAGACAGCCGTCCTGAGCGTAAGCAGCAGCGGTCCATGTATTGCTGTACAGACCGTAAGATGTAGCTGTTGTCTGTACCTTGCTTAGAAGACTGTACCATGGTCAGCATGCAGACTGCCGGTCTCAGACTGGTTTGGGTGTACTTGCGTCGAACCACGCACGTGGCAGCAGGGTACGTCGGAGATCAATTACACTGCTCCCTCGTTGCAACACGTTCCTTCAGAAAAGGTTATAAGCAAGTATCTCAGACAGTGATGCGGCGGGATCGCTATTGTTGACTTTGCAATTCAAGTTACACGGTAAAGCGATGGAACTTTACCTCGCAAGCGCGCTTGCTCGTGCTCATCCTCCATACTTCATTCCTGTGTGAACAGGCAACTGAGGGTTTGTAAGATGCTTGGAAGATGTGAGAATGCATGCGGACAAGCAACCAGGGCTGTTGTCTCTACTGCTGGGTTACAACTACAGCTACACAGCAGCTGGTATTCACGGCTTCCGGTGAAGCGCGTCGCAGTGACTGAACCTTCTTACTGCGCATCAAGGTGATCTAATGAGAATATCTGCCGTTGTATGCATCAGCAACGTGTCTAGCATCCCTACCTGGCTGCAACAGCAGTGAATCCATGGTATTATCTGTACCCCCAAAGTGCCTCAGTATGCTTCTGGAGGACCAGACGCACGGCGCATCGCTGATAGCTGCTAGAAATTACATCATATACTTCAGCAAGTGAACACACATGCTGGGTGTCAATTGCAATGTGCCAGGAAGCGCCTAACCCCGCCTACTGCATTCCGGGTCAAACCAGCTGGTGCCATCACCACCATCGTGCAAGAGCAGCTTTCACAGGCCGCCCCCGCCTTGGACCCCAAAACAACATTTCTCATCTCCCAAGGCACAGGGTTTATCCTGGTGCCACTGCTTGCTGCATGGCTGACAGTAACATTGATTCATGTTGTGGCAAGGAAAGCGCGCGCTTGGTGTGATGCGAATCCCGATAACCTTGAAGTCAAAGAGCTGCTGGGGATGTTGATTGCGGCACTGGAGTTTCCAACGGTCATAACAGTGATCATCATGACAGCAGTGAGGTGATTCAAAAGATGCTGCCTCCATGCTTTGGGTGCAAGCACTAGCGAGCTGTCTCTGGGAATTGACAGCAGCAATAGCAGTATATATAGCATGCGATGAAAGAACGACCAATCATGGTGCAGCAGTGGTGCTCAGCAAGCACTTGCAACTGGGTTTGAGTTTGTGTGTTATGTGAGGTTGCTGCTGTTGTGTGTTTTGCACAGGTTGCTTCGTAACGCTGCTTGGTTGCTTGACACCTACATTCACACTTTCACCCGCAACTGGAACAAGGTTATCGGTAAGAGGAACTTCATGAAACAGCCCTGCAGCACAACACATCCCGAATGCCCGTTGCTGTCATGTGATTGTTCGTCTGTCTCCAGCAGCATTGCAGTGCATCTTCTCCATGTATAGCTGGCACTGTATGCATGTTGTATGTAGGTCATCGATGCTGCCATACCTGCACCACAAACCCTACATCCCCAAGTGCAATATTCGCCGTTCGCTTGCTTTCTT
>LWCB01006842.1:0-13872 GCA_001630525.1 Coelastrella sp. M60 | reverse complement strand
AGCAGTTACCACTCTGTATTTCATCATATGCACATACCAGACAAACAAACAACTGCCACCAAGAAAAGAAACATATTTCATGCTGGGCAGGGCCATCCAGAGGCCAGTTTCAGCAGAACAGCCATGTCTGTTTATATGGCAGGAGGGGCAACATTAAAAGCAAATTGCGGTGACCACAGACATCAAACACACCAACAAATGACATCAGCTTGAAGCTTTATGCCTCTACTTTGTCATACCAGCCACCCTGGTGGATTCTTTTTGTCACCCACTGAAAACTAGCACATATGACAGCATTGGAGTCACACTGTTCCGGCCGCACAACAACATGCAACAATAACATGAACACTATCCTCAAGACTCCTAGCTGTTCGACCGGCTCCCTCCCACAGTGAGAAAAGATTTGGCTCATGCAGCAAACTGAAAGCAATGCTGGCTGATAATGAAACAAAAGACAGTCATGCATGAGTCATTGCAAGCAGGTCCAGTGATACCAGGTCCAGTGTCACTGCAGTGTAAAGATCGGGTGCATTGTTGCCTTTTTTGCTCACCTCAGCTCTATCATCTTCTGGCTGTTGTCCTCTGCTGGCGCGTTCAGCTGCTGTCCTGGATCGTGTGCGAGGTGCGCTGACACTGCCATGCTGCTGCTGGGGTGCGCTCTGCAGGTGCAGTGATTAACAGCAAAACACACAACATGTTACAACAGCAGGACCAATATCAAGCACTTGATCGATGCAGATCACGTATTGCACATCAACAATTGCATGACAGCAACTGCAGCAGGTCATAATCAATGCCCTGTTGTAAGGACAGTAGCTGTTACATCATGGTAGTCATGTGGCGTGACAGGAGAGACCGGCTTGTACATGGTACATGATTCACTCAAGAGGTTCTTGCTGGTACTAGTGGTGCTGTTGCGCTACTTGACATATGAGCTATACATGAACTGAAGGTTCTGATAACATGGTTTGCAGCAAGATTGTCTCACAGGCTACACTCAGCAACTTGTCAATACATGGCCACAATTCCATTGCTGAAGAAATGTTGACGGCATTACACCATGCAATCAGATCAGTATTATCTCTAGTGAGTGCAAGCCCACTTACCAGTGCTGTCCGCCCACTGGCAACAGAGCGTCTGCTGCTCCTTTGCAAGCCCCCGCTTGTCATCTCGCCTGCAGGCCTGCCAAAGGCACTTCTTGAGCGTGTGGAAGCAGCAGCAGCAGCAGCAGCAGCAGCAGCAGCACCATCACCACCAGCAGCAGCACCAGCAGCGGTCCCAACAGCTGTTGTGGTAACTGCATCTTCCGCAAAGCTGACCTGCAGGAATGAATGACAGATGTGTTGAGGTACTCATACCCATGGGTTGCTCTATCATACAGAGGCACATGAAGTGCAGAAGATGAAACCACCCTGTCAGGTTGCTTGTTAGGGTAGCCAAGGCTCATGATGTTTAAGATAACATGGGACGATTCTTGTGTTTACCGATTCCTTCCAACTTGGAATGGTTGCTTTGTTGCTCACCTCAGCCTGATCATCTGTTGCTGCTGCTGCGCTGGCACGTTCAGCTGCTGTCCTGGATCGTGTGCGAGGTGTGCTCACGCTGACAGGCTGCTGCTTGGGTGTGCTCTGCAGTTGCAGTGAAAGAAAGCATGTTATAACAGCAAGACTGATATCAAGCACTTGACAAACATAGATGAAACACTGCACATTGACTTATACACTACTTCAAGTGCAGCAGGCCGTAGCCCATTGATGATGCTCTGCGGTGCAAACAGTAGTTGCAACATCAAGGACATTGATGCAGCCAGTGCTCAAGGAGGCCACATGGCTGGGCAGGAGAAACTTTCTGAGGCTGGTACCTGCTACATAGTTCATGCATGAGTGACTTGCTAATACTAGTAACTTACATCGGATATATATATATATATATAAACTACCCATCAGCCATAGCAATATTGCCATCGGCCATAACTTACATCGGATGTATTGCAACTGACATATGGGCTATACAAAAGTTAAAGATTGAGTACCACTGAAGAGTTCAGTACTAACCACATTGTTTGCAGCGACACTGTCTGAAAGGTTGTGCTCAGCAACTTGTTCTCACATGGCAACGATTAATTGGGTGGACTGGTTCTGACGCTGTAATACTGTGCTATCAAAGTAACGATATCTTATTGGTCTACACTCACGGTGAGTGCAGGCCCACCTACCAGTGCTGTCCGCCCTCTGGCAGCAGAGCGTCTGCTGCTCCTTTGCACGCCCTCCACGGCCATCGCATCGCCCGCAGGCCTGCCAAAGGCACCACGTGAGGGGGTAGCAGCAGCAGCAGTACCAGCAGCAGCAGCGGCGGCGGTGCCGGCTGCTGCTGTGGCAACTGCATCCTCATTGACCTGCAATTGTGAAGCACAGATTCTGACAAGTCCAAAGCCATTGAGGTCGCTTCACCTTATGCAGGCATCTGCGAAAATTGCAGTGACCGCAGACGATGAAGCATGACCTGTCTCCTTGCTGGATCATCCATTGAAGCTTTTATGATGCTGGCTAACACTGCCACGCTGAAAACAACTGGGTAGTAAACATAAGAAGCACCAAGAGATTAACCTACCTGACTGATTATTCATGCAATGAAGCTGATTATGAATGTGCTTGCTTGCAGTGTGCAACAGACTTGGTTCAGTGCTCAGCAACAGACCAGCATACTAGCATGATTGCTCAATAACTCACAACCTTCTTGCTGCCTTGCACCAACTTTGCAGCAAAGGACACGACCCGTCGTGCAGTTCTCCCAATAGAACCA
This sequence comes from Coelastrella sp. M60, assembly GCA_001630525.1. NCBI lineage: Eukaryota > Viridiplantae > Chlorophyta > Chlorophyceae > Sphaeropleales > Scenedesmaceae > Coelastrella > Coelastrella sp. M60. The sequence continues at coordinate 11,070 of LWCB01006842.1, read as the reverse complement.
GGCGACTTGGGTGATGTAGCTGCTGCTGCATGCTGTGGACTGCTGACTCTTGCTCGTGCTGTATCCTGCCATAAACTGTCATACAGCTCAAGAGGGTCCTGGATTTGCACATTATGGCACAAGCAAGAAAGGTAGCAAGTCAACACTCTCAAAGTGCAAGGTCACATGCACATGTATAATGTTCACAATGCATGCATCAGGTTGGCAGCAGACTCTGCACGTCATTCTTCGATGCCAGTTCTGAGCAGAATAAGCAGGCATCTTGGCAGCAAAGTTTGATGCTCACCGCAGCATCGGCAGCATCACCGGCTGCCTGGCTACTCTGATGAGCACCACTGGCTCTTGCAGCAGCAATACTGGTTCCAGCACCATCACCAGCAGCAGCAGCAGTAGCCTCCAATTCCACATCTGCCTGCAATGGAGAAGAAGAATCAGTAATAAGGTTGCATGAAACATTTTCTAGAATCATCTTGCAAGTAACCTTACTAGCGCATTCATCTGCAAAAAGTTGCACGGCGCAAAGTGAGATGCTGATACTACGTCCCGGATGATTGGTCATAAATGCCATATATTGTGATGTTACACTTGGCAGAAGGTTGTCTAGATACCGGTGACCAGCAACTGGCAACACCCAGTGCTTGTCCACCACATTGCTTCCAGTCACACACCTGACCACCCTGACTGCCTGCTTGAAGCCCTGGCACGTCCTCGCTGCTGTGTGCTGGTGTTGCTTGCTGAGTTTCGGACAGAGGTGGTGGCAGAAGTGCCTGTTGTATCACAGACAAACAGACAGACAAACAGACAGGCAGGTACAGGGTCATACCTGTACATAACAGCTGACAGGCACACAAAGAGATACTACTGCCTAGTCAGTGCAAATAATTCAGGCTGAACAGTTATGTTGGAGCTCAAATGCGGAGAGGTCACTGTCTCATTGATAGCACAATGATATCAAAAATGCTGTGTCAATTTGTAGTGCAGATTGTGACAGAGCAGGGGGCGTGGATCTCCTTTCTACCAGTCTCCGGCATGTTGTTACTTACCCAAAGAGGATGCTGACTGACTCTTGAACCACTGGGCTCTGTGCCAGCAGCGCCTCCTCCAATCTCCTCACCAGCCAGTGCATCACCCTCATCTGCTGCAGGTGCTGCCTGGGAGTACCAAGGAACAGGCAACATTATTGCTCAGTGGTGACAACCGGTACATCAGCATGCTGGCACCGGGAGGTGTGTGTGACTTATCGCCATGAGCAACTCAACATCATGATACAGCAAGTTTATGGTAGACGCCGCAAGCAGAAAGTGTGAAGTGAACTGTGCTAGCATTGGAAGTACCGCTGGGTATACAAAGTACGCTGCAATGGAGATGTATAGGAATAGGGAGATGTATACTGGTAGACCTATGATAGTGTATATCAGGAGATTCATACCTATATGTTGCACCGCTGGGTATACCAGGAGATGTTGCACCCCTGGTTTGATGAGATCATGTAGTCTGGTGCACACTGAGCAGCAGCACTTGTGTCAAGAACATGTCAGACTGACACGCTGACTTACCTGCTGCTGTGCTGGGTCTGCCTGCAGAAGAGCATCCAGCTGTAATCCGTCAATCTCCTGTAAGAGACAACAACTTTTCTGAGAGGTTGCCGTAGCCAAGCGATGCTCTTGCAGCGACTGTGGCAGCACACACTCTGGAAGACAGGTATACAGGCGATACAATCTACTCACTAGAAGCAAAAGGGCTGTTCCGATTTAACCCAATATATACATTTGTTGTCAGCACATCTTTGCTCACCAAGTTGGGCCGCTGAAATACAGAGGTGCTGGGGTTGATAATCTGCAACAGTGTCAAAACATTGCCACTGGGTTCAGTGTTCCACACATGGTTCATACATGTGACAAGTAGCATGCACCACAATGACAGTAAGAGAGCTGCAACCAGCAACTGTAGTTGATGGCGTTGCTGATTTGCCACATGTGATTGCAATCAAGGCACTCGTGTTCTTGCTTTACCTTTGGGGAAGCTGCAACACCTTGCATCTTCCTTGCAATGATACGGTCCAACCTCTCCAGGCCCTCCTGAGCTGTTGGCCGATCCTCTGGCAGGATGGCAAAGACCTCTCCCAGCAGCTCCATGAGATCTTCCTCTTCTGTCCAGGGGTATTCGTCTGGGTCGTCATAGATGCTTTTGAGGCACCCGGCAGTGCCACCTTGATGTGCCACTTCTCCCTGTTGGTCGATAACACAGTGCAAGGCAGCAACCCAACTATATTGTGTTGAGTGCCAGTGGATGTGATAGCTTATTGCTGTTCCATAATGCAAGGGTGGTAGTGATCACTGGATAGATGGCTACGAGTGACTCTGACTGCAGTGAACAATGAGCATGACATGCTGCATAGAGCCCTATTGCAGTCAAATCTCGTCTTTGTAGCAGACGTAAGCAACACTTACTAGTAGCAGTGTATGAATTGTAGCAGACAACAGTGATTCCACAGAGAATAGGCTGCCCAGGAAAATAGCTTTTTTGAGGCGACCACCACAAGCAGCGGCCAAAAACGTGTGTAACAAGTGTCAACAGTAACAATTCACATGCTATCAAACCTTGGGCAACACATGCTGTAGATTGTTGTGGTGTGCCATGGTGCAACGCCAACTTGTGAGCATCATGGTGCAAGGAGTATCACTTACTTCTGCCAAGTATTTAATCAGCTGCTGCTCGCTGTGGCAGATCCAAGAATGAGACAAGGGGTGGAAGGGTGATTGACCTTTGCACGCCAGCTCCAAGAACGTACACCCCCAACTCCATATGTCCACTTTGCGTGCATGGGCTCTTCTGTACAGCTTCATGTCACTGGCAACTGCATCAAGATGTTGCAGAATCTTCCGTTTCAGCTCAGCATAGTATGCTTTGACAAGTGGATCTGAAGTCCTTTCGGCGAGCCTGCGTGCCTGATCCCTCATTTGCTCCAAGAGTTCCTTTACCAGCTGTCTCGTGAGAAAAACCTACATCAGGCAGTGGGCACATACGCCTACTGTGATCATAATGTTGGTTGACTCTGTCCCAGTGCTTCTTTCACTGTATATGATCTACTGCTGTATATCCCAGTGCTTTTATCATTGTACACTAAACATAGTATGATCTACTGCTGCATGTATGCCAGAGGCCACTCTGGTCATGTCACCACTGAAACAATGCTGCAAACACGCAATGCTACCCACTGGGTACAGTATGTCTGTATGGTGCAGAATGATGGTAGCAGGAGTATCTCAGAAGCTTACCCGCTCAGGGGCTCTGAAGTAGAAGGTTCCTGGTTAGGTCACAATGATTCACAGCAGCAGCAGCAGCAGCAGCAGCAGCGACACAACACAAGCAGATGCAGTCACAGAATTATGTGTGTGCGCCACGTGTATCAGGTATCACGCCAAGCCATGACTGTTGCCGATGATCACAACTGGGTAATGCCATTGTGCAGCAATGTGATGGTGAGTACTACAAACATAGTATGAGCTAAACCATGACATACACTGGTCGCTTTTTGTAGGATGTAGGTTGCAAGGAAACTCATGGTTGCAGTGCAGGTATGGCAAGTACTTGCATGATCAACCAGCGACCCTGACACACCTGATGTTGAGCTATCATAACATTCGCTCCACAGGGCTTCGTCCTCAACCTGCAGCCTCCCGCACCCAAAGTCTGACAACTGCAGTCAGAAGATCAAATCTGTTGACTTGCAAAAAGCAATTGCATATCACCGCTTGTATGCTACAGTGTATAGTATCTATCCTTGCCAAAATGCTTCCAAAATGGTGCACTAGCAGCAGCTGTAATGCCCTGCAGCATGGTTGTAGATCATTATACGCCTTGCACACCATGAAACACACATCTGTTGCAAAGTCATGATGCCAACATGCGCAGATGCTCTAGAATTGCTCCGCAACATGGCTGTTTGCAGTTATCTGTATGGAAACAAGGTAGTCTTGCATAGTCATTTATACATTTTTGAAAAAAAATGTTGATGATGCAAGGAGTTGGTGTTTGAACAAGTACAATCATATGAATGTTGAACAGAATGATACTTGGGCAATGTCATGTTGCATGTCACACCAAGCTCAACTGAGTAAACTGCATGAGTATATTTAGGCTCACCCTGGCGTTATGGTACTCATCAAGGAGGATGTTTGAGGCTTTGAGGTCTCTGTGTATAAAGCCCAGTCGGTGCAGCTCACACAAGGCGCTTAAGATTTCTCTTGCTGGTTTCAGAATTTCCAGCAGGGTGCATGGGTCTTTCAAGTGAGCACGCTGCAGCACAACAATGCATCCGGTGAATTGTCTTCAGGTTGTGCTGCTTGAATATTTGTCAAGCTTGTAACTGCTTATCCGAATAACACATTTCAGGCCACCAGGAGCTCACAGTACAGTCAATGCAACTTATCGGACGTCCAGTGCACTTTACAACCCAGCTATGATCAGCCAGTGCACCACTGCAGGATAGTAGTGTAGTATTTGCAAAAGGCCAGCAATTGACAGTTGACTACTTCCAGTATCACATGACATGAGCACGATGTACCCAAGCTCTATACAAGCAACCTACTGAAGCTGATCAGATCAGATCTGCTTGTCTATGGCACAAGCTGACGGGCTTCAAGCAGAACTATGCCTGTTGGTATCTGCTAAGCCCTTACCGTTTGCACCCACTCATAAGCGTTGTACTTGCAAGGCTGAAGCAGCAAACAGCACACGCCAATTGGTGCCTCTCCATCATTGCGCCTTATCCCAGCAAAGCCCGCGCCAAAGCAGTGCACCTGCGAGTGGAAGTTCAGAAGAAGGTTCTGAAAATTGATCTGTTATGCCAGCAAGTTGCCATCTCACAAACAAGCAAGTATAGTAAACATACACAATGCTGAGTCAATGCTTCAATGTAGCATACTATAACATCCAGGCTGACATCATTGCATTGCATTGCAGGCAATTCATACAGACTGGGGCATATCCAGCACATCACTGTACACAAGTTTGTATAGGAGGGAGTCTCACTGGCTGCATTACAGGCAAGTATTCTGTACATGCCAGCACGCCACTGTGATTGTAAGAAGTCAGGGGCGATCGCAGAGGCCTACAGCTGAGAACTAGCTCAAGGTACTTTGTATAGTATATTTGCAAAACTTGATGCTTCATTGCAGCTGACAGTTGGTGTAACCTGGCTGCTCACCACTGCATCATGGACTACACAGAGCCCAGCGACCATCTCCCTCATGGCCAGCTTGTGACTTGATGTGGCGTTCCAGGTCTTGTTTGGCGGTATGTACAACTTCAATGCCATTCTTGGTCCACACACATAGCCTCGCTCATCTACCTGTTTCACCAACAATACCTGCATGACATGAAGTCAAAAGCATGACCTGTCACAACATGCATGGACAATTTCAAACTGCAGCTGGCGTAGTAGCACAGTTCATGCAAACCGTGGCGGGGGATACGGATGCCATTGTGGCAGGATATGTAGGTGGAGAAAGCAAAGCACCGTCTGCCTTGACAAGGGCTCCTGAAGCTTCTGCAGTACTGTACTGCTACATGTCATACACATCGCTGACATGCTGCAAATTCCCACGTCTGGTACATTCTTAATGCATATACCATACGCCAAGCCACGGACCTGACACTGGCCGCCTTGGCCTAGGTGCTTCAGAACTGCCAGGTGCATCCCACCAGGTTGTTGAGCCTTCAGCACTAATGCATCAGCATCCACTAGCTTCTTCTTCATCTCCTCCAGGACCTCTCCCACAGTGCAAACTTCAGGCGTCAACACAAAGGATTCTACATGTAGAACTTGTCCTGTCAAGACTCTCACGTAGCCCTGGCGTTCTTCCACATGGGCGGACCATTTATTATCAACGACAGGTTTACAATCATCTTTCAGCTCATTCTGCATAGCAGAGTGACAGCAGTAGACGATACATTTACAGATGTGTCAGTGATATTTGTTGTGCGTGGTGCCAGCAAAAACTGTGTCCTGCAACTCAGCGAACTGCCCAGAGACAAGCATTTCAGGAAGGTCAATGCAGTACTGGTACAGTAGCAACTGTACAGTACAGTAGCATCTACAGTAGCAGATCTGCTGTCTACACCCAGATCAATCAGCTGTCCCCAGGCTATGCTTACAGTAGCCAGCACCAGCAAGCTTACGTTCGAGCTTCCACTCATAATCGACAACTAGACCCTTGTGCAATCACCGCAAGCGCAAGCCACCGTCGTCAGCTAGCTCCTGACATCAGACAGTTGCAACCGGTTGGTTGCAAGCACCCAGCACGTTGCACGCCGCAGCGAGACTAATGTCTTTTCCACCTATTACTGTGTCGCTGACACGATTCATAAATCTTGACAAGAGTCTGGCAGCGCAAGGCTGCTGGTGTTGAAGGATAATGAGGGAAAGAAAACGCCCTGCTTGTGTGGATCACGTCTTTGGAATAAGGTGAGGCTAAGGACAGACAGATACAACTCGTCACAATGCATCAAGCAAGACAAACGAAGCGATTGGGTGACTGCTGATCGCTGCGTTTCTGCATCCAAGGTTGTTTTGGACCCCGGGGGCGGGTTGACTCCGTCAGCGTAAACTTCAAACGGCCTTGTCTATGGCGTGATAGTGTATCGTGGACATACAGCCACAAGGGAACAGCAGTTGCTTCTTGGTACCAGCCAGCATTGCTTGCACTTTGCTGCACGAGCCCAACCTCAGGCTTTCACAGGCAGAGCAGCTGTCAATAGCTACTAGCACAATCATTGTGCCAGGCTGGTACGATGTGCGCATGCGACAGGTGCATGTTGGCGCTCACATTCGTCCTGACAACAATTTCACACCCTAAACAAGTCTGCTCCGGCCTTACGGCCTTTAGGCTCGTGACTCCCTGTGGTTGGTTACAAGCCACTTATGTATGATACATAGCATGTGCAGTTCAGATCCATCATTTCATAGCCACTGTGTTGCAGTTGTTGGTCTCAAAGTTGTTTCAAATTTTGTTTTTTTGTGTAGCTGTGGTGTCAGGCAGCATTCGTTGATCCATCACCGTGGAACTCACGCATGGCAATGTTGATCATTTGTATACAAAAACAGTTTCAAACCAATTTCTGTGGTTGTGTCAGTCTGGGGTCAACCTATTTCCTTCACTACAAATTGCAGAATGTGCAGGTAGCTGGCATCTGTGCCACTACAGTGTAAACCAGTGCTCAAAGCACTGAGCAACAATTGGACCATTGCAATGACCCAGATATGATCATATGATCATATGCATGTTTCATGAAAACAAGAGCAAGGTGACAACCATGTACATGATAGAGACTGCAGATGATGAAGTTCAGTGTATACTGCTCAGCATCTGCTCTCCACAAACATATCACATCCGGGTTGAACTTCCGGGTCCAAGCTGACAAGTATTGTGGCTACCACCAAGTACCACAGCCAGTCCCAATATGATCCATCACGACCCCAGTAGCAGTACTTGCGTTATACAGCAGATTGAATGATGCAATATCATAAGTTCAGCTTCAAACCATAACGTGTCACTGAGTTCAGAAACTAGTTGAACAACACACACAGGAGACAGACAAAGAAGCAGCTTGCAAGAACACAAGGCTGCCCAGCTGTGGTGACCAGCATAACCAACAGCTGTGCAAGTAATAGTACAGCCAAGTATGCTTTGCACGCAGGCATGCTTCGATCAAGTAAGAGTATGCTGGCTTGCTGGGCCAGTACTGACCCATTTGCCGAGTCAGCAGCCTTTTTTGGAGAGCAAAGTTCACGATCGCTACACCAGCGTAACTCAATCTTTGGTGAGCACCGACTCCAGACAGGATAACCCTGTCCAATCAGTGTGGTATGAGCAAAGTGACTGGGATGCTGACAAGGCATTGTCAACCACAGCAGTATGCACGAGTAAGCGCAAGTAGGCCACCTTCATGCTGCAACTTACCAATTTCCCTGGCGCAACACAAGCACACTTTTGACAACCAATGTCATGCACACATCATGGCACAGCAATCACCACAGCATCATAGTGAGAGTGACTATGTGCCATGACAGAACACACTGCTTGATGTGTGAACACCTTGATAGTATCAAGATGTTCATAACATCAAAATGGCGTTTATATTGAAAGAGTAACCAGTTATGATTGGTATGAGTATGCACACTCCTTCTAATCTCATCATGAGCTGAAAAACACAAATACCTACCAACACCAGACATGGCATGCATATACAGTGAGACCAAACATTGGCATGCATATACAATGAGAACAGTGAGTCACTGCTGCCCAGCACAGCCAGCACCACTACACAAATGCATGTTGCTGCCAGGATATCTCTTGGCACTACCGCGAGACATTGGTCAATTGACCAGCCAGGTGCAGAGGCAGCAGATGAATGTGCCAGCAACTCGCTCAATAACGCATGCTACAGATTGTCATCACCAAGTCTAACGCTTGCTTCATGGCCTTTCTGAAAGGTGGGCTTATCTGCCATTTGCCCTACTGCAGCAATGTAGCAAAACTGCACTGGGTTCCCATGCTGCAGCTTACTCCACGACAGCTTGACAAATTCCATACTGGGGAATATCATACGCTCTTAGGCACCCGCCTCCAGGCACCAAGGTCTTGGATGCTGCGCCAGGTCATTAAGATCGCAACAGAGGAGGTATACCAGCAACAGGGTGACCAATTCGCCACTGGTTTGGCCCCATTGACATCGTAGCTGCTTCTGGTTACACACTATCTCCCACTTCTGTTGGACCTACAGGCAAGTACATGTATGAATGCCTGTTGGCCCCTACATATACGTGTTCTTGCAGAAAGCAAAGTGCACGAGTGCGCATTCCACTGGCATGTGCAGAACAATTCCCGTTAGTGCAGCCACTGCATATAGGTCTCGCAGGAAGCAAACATACTAAATACAAAATGCATGAGGTGCATAGCTGCATAGCAGACAATGGGTTGAAAGCCATACCACTTGATCATTGGCAAGTGCCAAGCCGGCAAAAGCACTTACCATCTCTGTCTGCAGATTCACATTATGCATAACATGATGTCTGAGCGTTGGCTTCAGCTTGGAGCTCGGAGCTGGGCCAGTCCAGCATAGAGTCCCATGTAATGTATATCAATTGGCAGACATCATCTCTTGTATTGTTGTAGTCTTTTCATGGGCCAACTTGATCAATTCTGCTGCAGGAAGCCTTGGAGTGAATGGTGCCCTGCAGAGCATATCAGCATCTCAATTTGACGGCACCCTGTGTACTGCAAGTTCAGCAGCTTGCACTGCGTATCACAGAACTGAAGATTTTCATGGCAGATCACAAAAAAAGCTCTAGATTATGTGTACAACTACCGAGAACTCCATGCCATGTATGGTGCACACCAATTTCTCTGCCCACAACCTGAATTTCACCACATCGAGTTTGTCGTCAACAGCTAGCAACCTTTTGCACGAGGAAGGCAGGCAGGAATCAGCAAAGAGGCGGAAAGGCAGCAAAGAAACCACAATTCACAGTGTCCGGGGAAGCATCCATGGACAGCTGATGATCAGTCTGCTTGTGCGCAACGATGTCAAACAACCTCTCTGAGCGCTTTCATAGCTTCTGGCTGCTGTTCAAGGGGTGCAAACTGTGCAGTGCTCAGCGTACTGCCAGAAAATCACCCAGAAGCAATGACAATGAATTTTGCCAAGCAGCTCTACATAAGCATGCAGCACTCTCATAGCTTCTGGCTGCAGCCAGAAGCTGCTGCCAGCAGCTGCTGTTCAGGGGATAGAAACTCAGCAGCTTCATCAGCGTCAGCTGTGGCAACAGCTTGTGCCATCCGCAGGTCATGAAACTCATTCAAGTCAGGGTGCAGGCAAGGACTCTGTACAGTCCCAGCCTAGCTACAGGGAGCAGCAGCAACAGGAGCAGCGGTTGAGGGGTATGTTGTTCTTTGGGTTACCACCATATCTGCAGACTTTACCTCCATGAGTTGCTGCGATGAGAGCCCCACCATTATCATTGTCAGGTCCTTGTAAAGGCAGAACCAGCAGCGGGCGAATGCCATCATGGTGAATGCACTTGAGCTTGATCTTGGCCTTAGCTCGGCAGACACCTGCAGCAGCAGCAGCGACAGTAAATAGGCAACTGCTGCTTGAAGTCAACTGGCATCATAGCGCTTGGGCTTCAGTGACGCTCTCCAGACACCCAGGTGACAGAAGCGAAATGACACACCAACGATTGCCAATGCAACAGAACTGCCCTCCACATTGACATAGCATGTCGGTATTGGCTACAAGGAAGTGCGGTATCAGCCTTCACAGTTATGTACATTTGCTGTAATTGACACTCATACTGCTTCAAGCCCAGGTGTACGTGCATTGATTTGGTTTGCTGCTATAGCAGCTACTAGCAGCCTATGTTGTCCATGTTGCTGCAAGAGGCAGGCCATGCACAAGAAGGCCGATGTTTATGGCATCTTGCTGTTTCACTGGACATCGCCATGGCTGCTGGGAGCGGCTGTGAGAAAATCTCTCAAAGCTGCTTCACTGATTGCTGAAACAAACCCGCTTATCAACCCAGCTCAAGGTTCTGCCAGAACCAGTGGCGTGTCATTTACTGCCCGTGCTTGCAGATTTCGCAAGTGCGCCACTAATTAGGGGAGCATGTCACTATTCCCATGACGTGCAGGTTTATACGTTTGGAGGGAACATGGCATCAAACACCTCGGGCTGGATAATGTTGCTGATCTGAGCGACAGCATGTTCAGGCCGTCCATGTACAAACCAGCAACAGTATGATGCCTGAAGTGTTTTATGCAGCCATTGTTAACTTTCTAGGCAAAGGGACATAAAGACGCTTCAATAGAAGGGTAACTAGGTATAGTCTGATTGATCAGATTTGCCCTTCTCCGTGGTCTAGTTGATGCGTAACGCAGCATGAGAAATGTCGTAGTCATAGCATGGCTGTTGTTGCGGGCCATCAACAAGCAGGACACCTGCCGTCACACCCAGGGTGCGAGCCCTGATGAGGCTTTGCGTTCCAGTTACGCCCTGTGGCTTTTTGAC